>PVJS01000973.1:0-109010 GCA_004027185.1 Glis glis
GAAAAAAAAAAAAAAAAAAAAAAAAGAAGAAGAGGAGCTGGGAGTCCAGCTCAGCCCGGGATTAGCTGTGCTGCCCGAGGAGTCATTGACTTCTCGGGCCCGGCTTTTCCTAAGTGACTCACGCAGTGTTTCCTAACCTCTTTTAGTCCCCGTGTGCATGATGCGTGTCTTAGATAAATAACACAGTCCCATGAGAAATCTCGTTCTGGCAGTAATTTTCAACCTAGCGAGCTTCAGAGGGATGGAGACATGAGAATTTAAGGGGGAACACAACACAGGAAAAGTCTCCCTGCGATTCTGATCCTCTTCATCCCACTTCCTTCCCCAGCGTGCACACACACACACACACACACCCCACATGTACACATTACATACATGCACACCACATATGTACACATAGACACTTCACATACAATCTGCATACACATACACACCACCCATACATACATACACATGGCACATATACATATACATACATTACACATACATGTACACATACCACACACATGAGAGAATGTGAGTGATCCCCATTACATCTTTCACGTCTCTTCGGCTCCAACACTCTCTGATTTCAGCACCTCCCCTCAGACCCCGGCTTTCTTTCCAGCCAGGTGAGGCCTGGTTCTAACTCAGACCCCTTCTGATCATGCATTCCAAACTCAGAAACTGGAAAGATAACTCTTAAGTAAACTTTCTCACAAGGTGGCCACAGGACTCCGGCACTGACGGGGCAGAAGCAGCCTCAGGCCCACGAATCTGGAAGGCGTCCTGTGCATCCAGCCCAGCATCTCCTCAGAAAGGCTGTCGAGCGCGGGGAGGAGTGGGCAGAGGATTCCAGAAGAGGCTGGATGAGACCCTTCTCATTTCCCGAAATCCTAGAAAACATGAGCGGGCCTCAGATCAAGTCTTACCTTTCAAGTCAGGGTTGTCTAGCTTCAAATTACTCTCTGTTTATTTCCTTTCATTGTCCCCTAAGTCGAGTGATTCCCCTTTAAGCTTATCAGCTAATCTCAGCAGCATTGCTTCAGAGGATTCAAGGAATGATGGGGAATTTGCAGTTTCAAATTTATAAATGAACACACACGTTTATTAGCGCATTGTAATTATATATCGTAGTGAGATTCGAAGCGCTCCACGCACACAGCACTTGGTGTGTTTTCCTCCGCATCCTTCCCCACTTCCCTCTCCTCCCTCCCCACACATGTGAGAGACACTGGCAGTGGTACCTTCATGTATGGATGTAGCATTGTTTTAACTGTTTCCTTCCTCAATTCTCCTCCCCCCCCACTTCCCTCTCCCAGTACCCTTCCGCTATTCTACTGGTCTCTCTTCTCAGTTTTTTGTTTTGTTTTTGTTTTACTTTTATTAGTGCATTGCAATTATACATCATAATGAGGTTCAATGTGATGCCAACACACATGCTCACAGCTCTTGGTGTGAGTCCCTCCAGACCCCACCCCGCTCCGTCTCCTCCCTTCCTGTACATGCTAGGGTAACCAGTAGTAATACCTTTAGATGTTGCACAATTCACCATAGCCAAATTATTAAACCAACCCAAGCGTCCAACTGATGAATGGACTTTAAAACGTGGTCTACACACACAATGGAATTCTACTCAGCTCTAAAGAAGAACAAAATCATGTCATTTACAGGCAAATGGCTAGAACTAGAGAATATTATGCTAAGTGAGATCAGCCAGTCTCAGAGTCAAGGGCTGTATCTTTTTTCATAAGCTAGAGAGAAAATAGGAAGCATAAGGGACTTTGGATAAATGCGACGAGAGACCAGTTGGTTCATTTTTTAACATGAAACCATTTTCCTTCCTTCCATGAAAAAAAAGGAAATAGAGAATTGAGGTGGCCAATTTTAGCTCACTTTCTCTACAAGGATACCCACCATGCTTGGGAGGGCTTGGCTGTGCATGAACGAAGAGAGAACTCATCTCACATCCACAGACAATGTGTGAACATATTCTTAGGCTTGGGTACCTGATTGCCTCTCGTGGTTGTGTGTGTGTGTGTGTGTGCGTGTGTGTGTGTGTGTGTGTGTGTGGTGCTGGGGATTGAACCTGGGGCATTCTACCTTTTAGCAACACCCCCAGCCCTATTCTTTCATTTTTTATTTGGAAACAGGGTCTCACGAAGTTGCTGAGGGTCTCACTAAGATGATGAGGCTGGCTTTGAACCTGTCATCCTCCTGTCTCAGTCTCCCAAGTACTGAGATTACAGGCATGCACCACCACACCTGGCTTTCTCTTATGTTTAAATGCACATTGGTTAAGGAAGTGTCAGGAGGAGAAATATAAAGGGCATTTTTCAGGCATGTCTAAGTGAATATTCAACACAGTGATATGCAATAAATCTGTGCAAAATATTCATGCTTGAAATAAAAATGACTTTCACTAGCTTAATCTAATATCTTCTCACCTCTTGAGTCAAATGTGTAAGCTGATCCTACAAATCAGCAGCTCTAGAAAATTGCATACCTGGCTACCCAACCAGAGGATTTCAATTCTGCCAGAGAATTTAGTAATGGAACATGGTCATAGGAACATTACTCACAATATTAGAATCTCCAACTAAGCCAACTCAATTGTCCAAATTCGCCCTTACTTGCTAATTTATAAGAGAACTTTTAAAATCTCAATAAGTGCATATAAGTTGTGCTGACCAGTTGGATTGAGAGGGGTAAGGAATCATTTCACTCCCTGCAGTCCTCACATTCTTTGAGTAAGTGAAAAGATGAGAAACCTGGAGGACCTTTAGTGAGTGAATAAGCAAAGTACTAAAACCCTGCATCAACCAGCCTCAAGGTGTCTTTTCCCAGAAAGAAGATTTGTACGTTAATTCTATCAGCCATGGAAAATCAACGTGTAGGAAGCATCGTCAGTAAGTGACGCCAGTAAGAAACTTCCTGGGTTCGTTCTGTCTTATTGGAAGAGCAACGCGCCTCTTCCTTGGGTCTTCCTTGGTCCTTGTATGTGCCTTGTCATCCTGTTGACACTGAGCTCTTACTCAAAGATGGAAGGGACGATGGAGGAGACCCTGCAAACAGTCATGTGTGGGAATTCGCCTTCTGCATCTGCTCTAAGCCAGCAGCCAAGGAATGGCAGCAAAGACACCAGCGGGTACAGAGTTGGTTGAAGACTCCAACAGAATTCATTGTGCTTTCATTGTAAGACCCCTTCCTAGCTTCTCTTGGACATGCAATCTCAAGTTACAAAACAGAGGCTGCAGCTTGGGGCCACTGGGTGGTAAGAAAATGAGGGAAGAAGTTTAAAGGGAGCTGAGAGTCCTTGAAATTCCTGCCTGGAACACATGTCCTAACATGGACTATCGCTTTAAGGAATTTCTCCCTCTGATAAATGTCCTATTGCTTTCATGCCAGGACATTTCCACCCTTAGCTCCCCATCCTGCACTGAACTAGTTGGAAGAGAACGGTAAATGAGATGCTGGCCCTGAGCAAACAACAAAGAAAAAGAAGCTCGACCTAGATAGAGAAAGGGATTGGGAAGATGGCTAACTGCTGGGGTCCCCTCTGCAGCTAGTCATGCAACAGGAGCCACACTGTAACGTCTTTGAAAGTGTCCTCCTGGGGTCCATATGTGCAGGCTGCTAAAACTGTTAACGTCCCCAATTAGGCTTTAATTTATCTTAGTTTCCTCAGCCCTGCCATTAAAAGTCACGCCATAGAGCCATCAACCCCGGCAGTACCAGCCTCAGAGTTTTGTCAGGTGTTTGAGCAGCGAGTTGAACTAGACACAGGCTGCGGAAAACGGACCTCGAGTGGAGCTCAGAAATGCTTAAGTAGGTGGGGAGCATTTACCCGGGACATCTGCTCGACGCATAACCTGAGGATATTTTAAAAGTCTCTTAACAAAATAAATAAAGGTTTCCACATTCCCAAGGACAGAAACCATGTAATCTACGGGTACGGCCCTTTCAAGAATGTACTATTTTGGCAGGACATTCGTGTCAGTAGAGCAACACGCAATGAGATTGACGGCGGTTAATTTATGTTTGCATCTGTTAAAGACAAATTCCTGGCTAGCCATGCTCGCTTCTTCCTCCGGTATTCGGTGCGTATTCGGTGCTATTGTTTCCGTTTATTGTAGCAGCATGCCTGTGAGATCGCTGGTTGCTTAACACAGCTCACCGCTGATCCATTTATTACGGGGAGTCAACACCTCAAAAGAGGTCACTTATTTCCCTTTGAACGCTCGTGCTGGGGGGATGAAATCATGCATTTATCTACAACTTATTAGATTCATTTGATTGACTAGGGATCAATTTCTGCTTCACCAACTGTGCAGGTTGCTGGGAAGGAAGCTTCTTGGTGCACCGCTGTGGTGTTTCAAAACAGCAGTTAAAATAATTATCTTAATATGGGACCGCTGGGCCGTTTGCGAACACATGTCGGAGAAGCGCTGAGGACAGTACTTGGAACAAAAACACAAAACACGTGGGAGCGTCGTCGGGCTCCAGAGGCCCCGCATCTGCTTCATGGATTAGGGCTGGCACAGGGACGTGTGGGATCGCTCAGGCAACCGGAGGCCTTTCCTGCCATCGGTGAACTTGTGACCTTGGTTCCTTGGAGGGCTGTTAAAGTGCAGTCGGAGGGCGGGAGAGTTATTTGCAAGTCCCCTTTCACTTGTGTGGTCTGAACAACTAACAGATTTCCCCAAAAGATGGACAGTGGGAGAGGGGATGAAGAAGCAGCTGGTTAAGTCAACATTCAGCTTAAAACAGAAACCCAAAGATTACCCGTTGGCTTTACAGGGGCAAGTCTTGTACTAAAGAGCAGCACGGCCCCCACCACCATCAGCCCAAGGCAACCTCAGATGTCCTTAAAATGCAGCGTCCCGTGCCGCCATGATAAAGGACAGGGTCCTACTGCCAGCCGGAGGTCCGGAGGAGCCCTTCACTACTAGGTAGAGGAACGAAGGCAACGCAGGTGCCCGAGACAATAACTGCTGCAGTTAGCCCTGACCATCCAGAGGGGAAGACTGAGCCTCACTTCCTCATCCCCCCCAAAAAAAGGCCAGTTTGAGGCAAAGGCCTGGCAGTAAAGAGGAAAGGTGTCAAGGAATTAAACAGAAGGTGGGGAACGCAGGGGAAGAATTTCTTCTCCCTCCCCAGACTCGACGTACAGATTCTAACTAAACTCTTTACCACTTCCACCCTTTACTACCCAGAGTACATTGGTGTGGACATGATATGCATTGTGGTCTAGGAAATATGACCCTCACGGTGGAGACAGTTGGGACAGGGTTATTGGCCTTTGTGCCGCAGAGGAGAGAATTCTCAAGATGTGCAACTCGAACGTGGAACGCAGAACCAGTGGAGGAAGGGCGGAGAGAATGATCTCTGAGCTCGGAGCATCCTAGTCTCTCGCTTCCCGGTATGATTTAACCCCTCAGAGTTGAAAAGGGCCACATTTTCTAGTCTTTTTTAAGTAGCAGCTGCAAGCCATTAATAAGTTGTGGGGCTGAGTTATGAATCACAACAAACAGTTTTTGCATAACATAAAAGAAATAATAGAATCGAACTTACCAAGAGAACATCACCCACGGTGCAGGTAAATGTTATATATGGCACTTCCGTTTCGGTTTTGCATCCGTGTACTAGATCTCAATGTAAGAGGTATTTCTAACTGCGACTCATGGACAAAAACAAATCCAACACCACTCGTTTGGGCTAAAGGTTTCCAAACTCTAGAATAGGGCATAGGAGGCTTTCAGGACCTTCTGGGGATACCCATAAAATGCATATTCTCCAGGCCTGACTCAAGCCTGCTTTACCTGTGCAGAGGTGGAGCCCCAAAGCTTCCCAGGTGATTTCAACTTAGCTAGTTCTAGACTAGGAGAAGGGGCAGGTGGAGGCCAGCTGACCAAAGCACCTGCAGCTAAGAGATTGTGTGCCCCAGAGCTATGCAGCAAGTCGGGGCAAGCCCTGCTCCCAGCCCGCCTGGCCCTGCACTGGGCTGGGTTGGCTGGGAAATGTGGTCAGCCTTGCTTCCTGTCTCCATCTAAAAGAAGATTACCTTCAACAGGGAGCACCGCCAAGGCAAGAAGGAACATTCTTTTTTTAAAATACTCTTTATGCTCAATTCGGTTTGTCTATTAATTCTCATTCTTAAAAAGTCCAGCATTGTGCTGAGTAGTTAGAAAATCAAAGCTCTCCTAAACGGATCCAGCAACTCCCAGGCAGTAGGACACACTGGGGCCAAGGAAGAGAAAAGACTTCTGGAGGTACACAGCTGGCACGATCTTCAAGACCTGCTTGCAAAGAGTTGTACAGTTAGAGAGCAGCCCTTTATATTGCATGTGTAAGAAGCATAGGACCCGCATCCTTTTTAGTAGCAAATTATTATTTATTAATTCATATTCTTGCTAAACTGCAAACCTCATGCAAGGTTGATGTATATATACATGGTGCAATAAGATGACATTTTAAATTCCCATAACAATGATTACATATCATAGACCTTTGAGTTGATGTATTTGTTATTGCTCAATAAAGATAACTGTTTCTAATTATACTGTAATGTCATAGTGTTTGGCCATTCACAGGAATAGAGAACTTTATTTGACTGCCAATAAAATAACAAAAATCCAATTACCAAAGTTCCAAGATGTCCTAATAATTACCATAACAAAGGGATATTCCATGTACATCGTTATATAGAAAGTATTTTAGCCAGGCAGGTAGTGCATGCCTGTAATCACAGTTCTTGGGAATCTGAGACAGGAGATCGCAGGTTCTAGACCAGCCTCAGGAACTTAGCAAGACTCTCAGCAACCTAGCGAGACCCTGTTTCAAAATAAAACATAAAAAGGGCTGGGGGTGTAGATCAGAGGTAGACAGCCCCTGGGTTCAATCTCCAGTACCACAAAAAAAGGAACTTTTATACACTGTTGGTAGGATTGCAAATTAGTACAGCCTCTATCGAGATCAGAGTGGAGGTTTCTCAGAAGACTAGGAATGGAACCACCACAAGAGCCAAATTGCAGAGCCAACCTAGGTGTTCATCAGTAGACGAATGGATAAAGAAAATGTGCCCAATACACCCAATGGGGTTTTTCTCAGCCACAGAGAAGAACAAAATTCTGTCATTTGTAAAAAAATGGATAGAACTTGAGAACATTATGCTAAGCGAGATCGTCCGGCCTCAGGAAGCCAAGGGTTGTATGTTCTGTCTCAGATGCGGAAGCTAGAGAGAACATGGGAAAGAAAAGGGATTTCAGATTAAAAAAAAAAAAAGGAGAGAGACCAGTAGAATAGCAGAAGGGGATGGGAGGGAGAAGGGGCAGGAAGAAGACTTGAAGAAGCAAGCAGTTCGAATAACGTTGTGCCCATACAGGAAGGTGCACTACGGCTCTCACCTGCATGCTCTGGGGAGGAAGGGGGGCAGCAGGGTGGGAAAAGGAGGGAAACACGACAAGAGCTGTGTGCATGTGTGCTTATCTCACTTTGAACCTCATTATGTTGTATAATTACCATGCACCAATAACATTATTTTAAAAAGAAAAGAACAAGAGATCCACCGGCTTCACGAATTCCTCCCATCTTTTCTAGATGCACGGACTGATGCGCGGGCGCACAGAGCCGGCTGCTCCAACACCAGCAGCCCTCTGGACCACTCACACGGAGCAGTCACGGTCTTCCCAGTTCATGCCACTTGCAATCACTATGAAGTGTAATGAAATATTGCACACGCTGTGATGAGATTTCAGCGGGAAAATAAAGACAGCATTATCTCCACAAATACTCAATGGAATGTTTTCAAGAGGCTAAATAAAGCGTTAAACTGCCTGGAATTAGCTATGCCCAAGACAATATAAACGGGGATTCGGTATTATTGCACAAAATATAAGATGATCCTGCATCCAGATCGCTTGCGCATGTCTGTCAGTTGTTGCACTGCTGGGGAGAAAGTCCTCTGGAAATTGCAGAAGTGATTTTGTTGGTGTGGTTCTTGCAAGAAACGCGAAGTGCAACTCAACTACCACGCGTTCGCAGCAAAGGCTTGGCTCTACATCAAAAGGTTGGCAAATGAGAGTGTGGTCGGATGCTTTAAGTTAAATATAAATGTTAAAAGGATGTAATATGTACCATTTTTATGGCCACATCCCAGAATTAATCAAATATTTGGATAACCAACTGAATACTGGTCCTTATTATATGGAATAAGAGGTGTTCTCGCTCCTAGACACTGTACATTTCTCTTATTTTCAGTGCTTTTTGGCATAATATTGTGCTTTTTAAGAAACCACAGTTTGGAATAAAGTGATTTGTTGATATGGGATGACTTAAGTTAAAAAACAAAAAACCACTCCTGGCAACAGGATGGCCCCATGACCCCTGGATCCGACCGCATGTCCTGCCTGGATTCAGCCATCCCAACCCTTACTTGGGGGAATAAATTTACCTGGAGCTTAACAGTTGCAGCCATACAACCAAGTTTAAAACTAAGAAAGAGGAGGCGCAGGCATTTCTCATCATGGTCCCATAAGCCCCAGACACATGTTCTTCTTCTGACTGTACTTAACAACACCTAATGTGGGTCACACAGAGAACCACCAACCCCTCTCGGCTGTTTCCCAGTGATGAAATGTTTCAGACATATGGTCGCAGAGATTAATATCTGTGCAGACCAGTTTTGAAACAGCCCAGAAATAGTTTGGGAACATGTGGCATTAGACAAATATAAATTCTGAGCCCAGATTTTTCTTCCATAGGCCTCTCCCCTCCACACCTGGGCTTTCAGAATGACTCACAAGCAAGACTCCAGGGAGTGAGGACACAAAACTGGGCATTAGCACTAGCACAAGTTAAGGTTCTGAACCATGTGACAAAACCCTCAGGGGGTGCTGCTAACCTCGGTGAATCACAGGAGGAGTGGGTTCCGGGCAGAGCTATTACCTAGGTGGTCTTCTCAAAATAAAGGGCCTGCCTCGACAGCCTGAGGACTTGTCTTCGGGGGGCTGCCTCAGGGAATAAAAGTAATATCCAACTTTTTTCTAGTTTCCTCCACTCACGGAAGGCTGCATGAAATGGGCTCGTATCCAATGTCTCCCTTCGCTATTTCACTATTTCTCAAACAATAAATTGTCCCAATTGTTTTTTTGACATTAACCTAAAGATAGCCCTTGCGAAAAGGGATGGAAAAAAGAAGAGCCCAATACGTAAGATGTTGAAGATTTTCACGGGCGTCTCTACAAATGGCTTACAGAAGTTGCAGGCAGATTCATTCCTCCAAAAACACTATTGTAAAATGGTTTCAATTGTGGTTAGAAAATATGCGCTTTGTGTTTTGTAGAAGCACAAGCCAGAAACGATTGATAAGTCAGAGGTGGCATTTCCAGTTTAGGTTTTGAAAATTTGATATTTATTACCTAGAGTTAAAAATTCTTTCTATCCTGGGGAAGGACATATGGTTTTCAGACAGCACATAAAGACAGAAACACACACACACACACACACACACACACACACTGTACAAATGGCTTCAATGGAGAGGAAAATTACTTTATAATGAAAGATACCCATTAGTTCTGATTTTTAAAAAATTAGCAACTTCACGTTGTTTTTTCAAGATGAGAGTTGTACTTTCATGTGCTTTAAACTGTTAAAGTAGAAAATTTTAATAAAGTGAAGCCGGAATGACCTAAAAACAAATATTAGAATTCTAGTTCCAGAGAAAAGAAGTCCAAAGACGACGCCCTCCTCATGGTTCCCCAGCCCCCGTGAACTGTTTAGTAAAGAACTGTCCTCGTGTGGGTCGAGCAAACGCTCGAGACGCACGCACGCTTCAGTGGGAAGCCAGGAACTGCCATAAGTCACAGACAGCAGTAGCCAGGTAAGTGGGGTGGTGAGGGGGGTTTCTTTGTTTTAAGTCTCTCTCTCTATGATGGAACTGCCAGGCGGATGAGCAAGACTTGGGGTTTGATGTAATGTTGGCCTTTGAAAACAGAATTTGTTCATAAATGTTTTCCCAACAAGCTCTACTAAGTTTATTCTCTTGTGGTTTTTATTTATCCCTTCTAATGGCTCTAGTGCTGTTTGTTTTACTCAACAAAAGGGCAATATGAATTTTTTAAAGAGTTGGTCTTCTCACTTTAATTTTTTTGGATTGAACCTCACTACGATATATAATTGCAATGCACAAATAAAAGTAGTAAAAGGAAGAGAATTGGTCTTTTACTAAGAAATTCATCCAGACTGCTTTAGAAAAACAATCCACGTAGTTGGAAAACAAACGTACTTCCACGACAATTAGGTTTACCTATTGTTCCTTCATAATTAGGTTTACCTATTGTTCCTTATCTGATGTTTCGCAAGTTGAATCCAACCCATGAGAGCTTAGAATCTCCAAGTGAAAAAGGAAAATATTCTTACTGGTCATTTTTGTTTAAAATAAGAAAGCACCTTTCTTTTCCCATCTTGCAAAAGTATACTTGTTTATTGTAGAAACTTGAAAAAATAGATAAGTCAGGAAAAAGATCATTAGCACCACCCAAATCCCCATTAATACAGTTTCTGTCAACATTTCAATATAAGTCTTTACAGAATAAAGTTAACCAAAATATATAATTCAACCAAAACAGGCTCAGACTGAAAGGCTGTGTTATAACCTGTACGACTTTCCCTTCACATTTTGTAAACATTTTCCATGCTTCTAGAATGTAAGTTTAATGGCTTTATAAAATTCCACTGAATGATTGTAATCCTCTATTATTAGAAGATATATATTTTAGAATGGATACTAAATATAAATACTAATAAATAATAGATATATAAAAATATTGAGTTTTTTCTCCACTATAAAGAAAACTCTGAGCTAGGCATGGTGGCACACGCTTGTAATCCCAGTACTTGGGAGGCTGAGACAGGAGGATCCGGGTTCATGGCCAGCCTCAGCTACTTAGTGAGGTCCTCTGCAACTTAGTGAGACCCTGTTTCAAAATAAAGAATAAAAAATAGGGCTGGGGGTGTAGCTCAGAGGTAGAATGACCCTTGGTTCAATCCCCAGTACTGAAAAAAAAGAAAGAAAACTGTGGTAAACATCTTTATAGCTACATGTTCCTGTAAATTCTTCCCATAGACCAAATTTCTACAAGAGAATATTTGCACTGGGTGCCTTTTCCAACATTTTCGCATATATATTTCTAGATCACTTCCCTAAAGTTTCATGAGTTTGCACCACACAGCAGAGTGGCAAGGGTGCCCACTTCTTTGAACTTCATTGACACAACGTGACATACTGTCTTAGTCTGTTCCTTGCTGCTATAACAAAATACCTTAGACTGGGTAATTTATAAAGATCGTAAACTTATTTCTCACAGTTCTGGAAGCTGGGAAGTCCAAGGTAGGTCGAGGCACTGGAAGATTCGGTGTCTGGTGAAGGCTGCTCTCTGCTTCCAAGACGGTGTCTCCTAACTGTGTTCTCCTAGGGTGAGAGGCAGAAAGAACAACTGCCACATTCTCACAGGTCATAGAACCTGCAAAGCCAGAAAGCTCTCTGCAGCCTCTCTTATAAGGCCTTAATCCCATTGGTGAGGGTGAAGTCCTCATGTCCTAACTTCCTCCCCAAAGCTACACCTCCCGAAACCATCACCGTGGGGTTTAAGTTCCAACATAGGAATTTTGGAGCAACACGTACAAACAAGACACAGCACACAAATAGTCTGATATCTACCAAACCAACAGACAGAAAAGACATTTTCCTGTTGTTTTAGTTGACCATTCATACTTTTTCCCTTTCTGAATTACCCCTTCATGTTACTGTTGTCCTTTCTGTGGTTACTAAAGAAAAATTCACACCTAAGAGCCAGTGCTCTAATTTTTTGCTTGTTTTTGTGGAACTGGGGATTGAACCCAGAGGTATTGTACCTTTAAGTTACACCCCCCAGCCCTATTTTACTTTTTTTAATTTTGAAACAGGTCTCACTAAGTTGCTGGGGCTGGTCTTGAACCTGTGATCCTCCTGTCTCAGCCTCCCAAGTACTGGGATTACAGGCGTGCACCACCACATCCGGCCCTGAAGTTTTGTTTTCTGCCCATTACCTCAGAAATGCTCTCGAGAGGCATCATGGGATGAGGAAAGAGCGTGACTCCTCTTTCTACAGCCTCTGAATTTCTCTGGTGTTACCAGTGAGCAACTGCTGGTCATAGTGCGGAGATTACAATCTTTAAATATGTAGATGTTCTTACAGTATACAATTCTTCTGAATTTTACCTACTGGATAAATAAATAAGGGAGAAAAAGAGAGAGAGGGACAGAAATATCCAGAAACAAGACATTTTCCAAATAAGAGAATAATGCCAAATGCTCTAAACTGGAAATTTTCCATGATGGCTTTGGTACAATCAGAACCACACGATTTACAAAGTGGCCTCTACAGACAAGACACTTTTGCAATACATGAATATTACATGCTTCTTAAAAGTCAATTTATTCCGATGGATCTATGCACTCGTTATGTGTATGTTAAATAATTAACATGGTCAAGTGCTAATTACCTCCCAGGTACTTTCCATCGCCATCTCAAGAAGACCCTTACAAAACCCTACAGTAAAAGTACCCTTACTCCCACTTACGGATTTTAAAAACTAACAAACAAACAAGACTGAGGGCTGGAAAAATGAGGTGAGGAACTTGAACCTACCTACAGCTATTCAAGACTCCTCATTCCTAAGTCAACGATATCAACAGAGGAGACACACGCCTTTATAAGAAAATCATTGAGTTAAAAAACAGCTGAGCAATAAAGTGCTTGATATCCGCAAAATAATCCCACTTGCAAATTATGAAGTATTTATATCTACCTAAGAACCAGCCTGCCTCTTCATCTTTTGATTCTAAAATATGGCCAAAAGACATAACAAATCCTACGAATGCTGTACCCTAAATCTCTGAAGCTGACAAGACAGGAAAACTGTTAGAAAGTGATCAGGATTATTCATCTTGCTTCTTCTCTGCTAAATCAGTCATGGGGCTATTATGAGTGGATGGGAAAAACCTCGTAATCCTCAGGTGTGCCATTAAACTCATAAATTGCAAGATTCTTAGGACATTTTATATTACAGTTGACACCGCTCCATGGTATGTTCAGGGATGTATTCCAAGAGAAGCCACTCTCTGAACATTGAAATGGCCTTTTCACACTCCTCCTATTATAGAAAAAGAAACAGAGTCAGCATCTTAATTATGCAGCTAGTTGCTACCCAATCTTTGGTCAACCAAGAGCACATGACTGCCTTCCAGAAAACCACCATCATCACCCCATGAAACCAGAGCCCAGTAATGCCTACCTGCCAGGTATTTCTATTTGACTGTCTGACCTTTATACCTCACAGGCCTGCAGAGTCAGGCTTCAGTTTTCAATTAGACAAGCTGAATAGAAAAAGGAAGGGGGGAGAGAAGTGTGGTTTGAGTTTTCAAAGGTTATTTATTTATCAATCTAGAAATGTTCAAGTCTTTTTTTCAGTTGAGCAAAGACATTTGTAGTGTATTTTTTAAGTGAGATAAATAAAAGACACTTATCAGTCTTGGTATGTAATACCTAAAGACAATCTTTTGACAAATTTTGAAGCTTAAACGAAGACTGTCATTTTCCACTGTACAAATCAAACTTTTATGAATTCTTAGGATCTTCATGATATATTTAGACAGCCACATATCAAACAGCTTTTGTTTAAATACTATGTACTTTTTTGACAAATAGACATGCTCTCTCTTCAACTAGATTACATGTTCTCCTAATGTTAAGGAATATGCTTTCCAGTGTTCTGATATATCCCTTGCCTCAATTTTTCTACTGGCCTATAATCCCTTCTCTCTATTTTTCTATTAAACAAGACATGGCAGAGAAGTTGGATGTATTAAAATCTGTAAATGTTTTTACAGTATAAGAATCTTCCTGGAAAAAGTAATCATCACTATAGATTTGCTCATGACTGCATTTTAGATCCAAATCTACTATTTACAAGCTTTCTAATTCAGAAGTCAGCAAACTTTCTCTGTAAGGAGCAGAAGAAGAGATATTTTAGGCTTTGGAAGCCATTCAGCTGATACCACAGTCAATTGTACTGTTACCACATGAGAATAGTACATAAAAAATAAACATGAGTGGATTCCAATAAAATTTTACTTACAACAATGGGGGGAGGGGAAATTTGATTCATAGGCTGCAGTCTACAGGAGTCTATCCTAAACCTTAAAAAAGAGAAAACGAAGATTTTAAGTGGCTTCCGTTCGTGCAAGTAGATTGGAGCAAGATGGCAGACAGGGCACTTTTTTGAAACATGCTTCAAGCTAAAAGATGGCAGAGAGAGAATGAGAATGATAAGAGGAAACTGGTTGTGGAACTCCAGCAGAGGCACCCATGTGAATTGGCCTCTATCCCCACCCCCACCCACGTCCATGTGCAGCAGACATGAGGATGCCAACCCAGAGATAGGAGCAGTAAGCATGAGTGCCAGGCTGCAGACAAGGGAAGGAAGAACCAGTAACTCTCAATATGCAGAAGACCAGAAAAGAGCCCATGCAGCTCAGTAGCAGATCATGCTTTCCCAACCTCCACCTAGAGCACCCTGCATCCCATCCCCAGAGGCAAGCTGTGATAAACTGAAACAACACCCAAGACGAAGGAATAGGGACTTTCGAATGCAAAGATGAGTGAGCCGGGCATGGTGGCACACTCTTGTAATCTTAGTGCTTGGGAGGCTGAGACAGGAGGATTGCAAGTTCAAGGACAGGCTCAGCAACCTCGTGAAACCCTCAGCAACTTAGCAAGACACTGTTTCAAAATTAAAAATAAAAAGGGCTGCGGTGTAGCTCAGAGGTAAAGTGCCCTGGTTCAACACCCAATACACACACACACACACACACACACACACACACACACACACACACACAAGATGAGTGCATGATCAAGACTCCAGAAACATTGAAAGAAATTCAGGCAACAAAAGGGAGGTAAGGGGTGCAACAAAGAGATGGTATTAATGCCTGAAGGGGTTAACACAAACAGAAGACACACACATGTGCACACACCCACACAGAAACATATATACAAGCATATGTGGATGTGTGAATGTATGCATTTCTTGGGAGTTTGAGAAAGGATATTGCAACCATGAAGCAAAATAAGGATATTAAGAAAAAATTACTAATTAAAGTCTTTGGAAACAAAAATAACAATTACTTAAACATTTAGAAAACTCATAGTCTCCTCCTTTGCTAATGGATAGAACAAAGAGAAAGAATGTCAATAAGAAAATAAGGGGCTTGAACAACACCATAAACCAAATAGACCTAGCAGACATATACAGAACACTCAACTTGAAAACAACAGAATAATCATTTTTATCAAGTTCTCATTGGAGACTTTCTAAGACAGAATACATGCTAGGCCACAAAAACAAGTCCAAATGAATTTTAAAAGATCAAAGTCATATGTAGTATCTTCTCTAGTCACAGTGGAATGACCATGGAAATCAATAATACAAGAAAAACTGAAAATCTAGAATATTCAAATATGTGAGAATTACATAACACACTCTTTGAAAGATGACAGGGCAAAGAAGAAATCACAAGAGAAAATAGACAATACCTGGAGACAAATGAAAACACAACATGACAAACGTATGGAATGTGGCAGAAGCAGAACACATTTTTAAAAGAAGATCTCAAAACAATAGCCTTACTCTACAGCTTGAGTTAGAGGGAGAGGTGTAAACTAAATCCAGAGCTGGCAGAAGGAAGGAAATAATAAATATCATAAAGTCAAGAATAGAAAAACAATAGCTGAACTCACTTAATTGAAAGTTGATTTCTCAGGATCAACAAAATTGACAGACTTTTAACAAAGCTGACTAAGAAAAAAGATGTCTCGAATTACTAAAATCAGAAAAAAGTGGTGACATCACCACTTATTTTACAGAAACAAAAAGGATCATCAGAGAGCACTATAACAATTGTGTACTAACAAATTGCATAACCTAGATGAGACAAATTCCTAAAACAACCTATAAAATGCTACCAAACATTTAAAGAAGAACTAATACCAATCCTCCTCAACATCTTTAAAAAAGAAAAAAACAGGAAAAAGTAGAAAACCTTCCTAATCCATTCTAAGAGGTCAGCATTATCTCGATGTCAAAGCCAAATAAAGACACTACAGAAGAAGAAGAAGAAGAAGAAGAAGAAGAAGAAGAAGAAGAAGAAAAGACAGATAAATATCCCAAATGATTGCTGATACAAAAATCCTTGACAAAATATTACTAGCAAACAGAATTCAGGAGTAGATTAAAAGGATTATAGATTATAACCAAGCAGAATTAATTCCTGGAATACAAGGATGGTTCAACATATGAAAATCTATCAATGTAATACATCACATTAGCAGAATGAATGCAAGAAACCACACAATCATTTCACTGATGCCCAAAAAGCCTTCGACCAATTCAACACCGTTTTATGGGTCTACTCAATAAACTAGGAATAAAATGAAACTCTTTCAACATTATAAAAGCTTTATATGAAAAACTCACAGCTAACATCATGTTCAATAATAAAATATTAAAAGTGTTTCCCCTAAGATTAGGAACAAGACAAGGATGCCTGCTTTCACTACTTATACTCAGCATAGTATTCAAAGTCCTAGCCAGAGCTGAGAAGCAAGTAAAAGAAATAAAAGACATTTTAATTAGAAAATAAGAAGTAGTATTATATTCATTAACATATGATATGATCTTATATGTATAAAATCCCAATCACACACACACACACACACACACACACACACACACACACACACATATACACACACACAGTAGAATAAGCAAATTCAGCAAAGTAGTAGGATACAAAATCAATGCACACAAATTAGTTGCTTTCTATACATTAGCAAAGAATAATGCAAAAAGGAAATTTAGAAAATAATTCCATTTATAATAACATCAAAAAAGGATAAAAATGTAGGAATTAACCAATGAAGCAAGACTGTGTGGAAAACTACAAAACATTGCTGAATCAAATTTAATTAATTCACTCATTAATTAAGTAAAAAATGGGTGGAAAGATCTCTTGTTTATAGACTGGAAGACTTAATATTTTGAGAATGACAGTACTACCCAAAATAATCTACAGATCAATGCAATCCTTATCAAAACCCCAGTAGCATTTTTTAATGGAGTAACCCATTCAAAACTCCATATGGAATCTCAACAGATCCCAAACAGTCAAAACAATCTTGAAAAAAAAGAACAAAGTTGGAGGCCTCACATTTCCATTTCAAAACTTACCTCACAGCTACAATAATCAAAACACGGTGGTACTGGCAGAAGAGGAGACATATGGACCAATGGAAAAGAATAGAGAAACCAGAAACACATCCCTACACATATGATTAATTTATTTTGAATGGGGTGGGGGTGGGTTGAAGAGCATTCAATAGATAAAGGACAGTCTTTTCAACAAATGGAGCTGACAGAACTATATATGCAAAAATGGATTTGGATGCTTACCTAATGCCATATTTAAATATTAACTCATACTAGATCAAAGACCTAAATGTAAGAACAAAGCTGTACAACTCTTAGAAGAAAACCTTCATGACACAGGATGTGGCAAGCATTTACTGGATATGACACCAAAAGCACAAACTACAAAATTAAAAATACATATATTTAGCTGGGCGTGGTGGCACATGCCTGTGATCCCAGTACTTGGGAAGGCTGAGATAGGAGGATCACAGGTTTGAGGTCAGCCTCAGCAACTTAGCAAGACCCTGTTTCAAAATAAAAAATAAAATAGATTTGAGGGTGTGTAGCTCAGAGGCAAAATGTTCCTGAGTTCAATCCTGGGTACCCCCCAAAAAGCATAAATTTGACTATACCAAAATTGAAATTTCCTGTGCATAGAAAGGGGGCACTATAAAGAGAGTAGAGAAGAAAACACACAAAATGAAACAAATATTTGCAAATCATATATCTGACCTGGGATTAATATTGAGAATACATAAAGAACTACAAATCAAGAAAATAAAGACAAAAAATACAAAAATGGGCAAAATACATAGATATTTCACCAAAGAAAATATGTATATGGTCAATAAACCTATGGAATGATGATTACTCGTCATTAAGAAAAGGCAAATTAGCACCATAATGAGATATCATTTTATACCCTTACGATGGTTATTATCTAAAAACAAAATTTAATCTAAGCCCAGAAAATAGCAAGGTTTGGTAAAAATGTGGAGAAATTGAAACCCTTGTGCATTGCTGGTGGGAATGTAAAATCCTGCAGTCACTGTGGAAAACAGTTTGGTGGTTCCTCAAAAGCTTAACCATAGAATTACCATATGATCCAGCAATTCTACTTCAAAGTATGTACCCCAAAAAGTTGAAAGTGGGGACTCAAACAGACACTTGTACAACAAATTTTATAGCAGCATTACTCACAAAGCCAAAATATGGAAGCAACTGAAATGTCCACTGACAAATGAATGGATAAACAAAATGGGTTATAAAATTATAATGGAAAATTATTCAACCTTCAAAGTAAACAAAATCCTGATAAATTGTACAAAATGGGTCAATTTTTAAAATATCATGCCAAGTAAAATAATACAGACACTAAAGGATGAGTATTATATCATTATATTTATATGAGTACCTAAAAGGTACAAATTCACAGAGACAGAAAATAAAAGAGTTTACCAGAGGATGAGGGGAGAAGACATTAAGGAATTATTGCTTAATGAGTACATAGATTTCTTTGGGATGGTGAAAATTTTCTGGAAATGGATAATGGTGATGGTTTTACAAAATTGTGAATGTACTTAATGCTGCTGAATTACACACTTAAAATATTTAAAATGTTCAATTTTATGTTAAATATATTTTACCATAATTTTTAAAAATTGCATATAGATATAGATGATTAGTGAGCTGGAATAAAGCAAAAGTTGAAGAATGAAAGAATATACAATTTAACGATATAGGTTGGCAATTCCAATACTACATATCAATAATGGATACAACAACTAGACAGAAGATAAGAAAGAAAATAGGAACACTATAAACCAACTAAAACTAATGGATATCTATAGAATACAATACTCCGAAAGAGCAAATACACATTCTTCTCAAGTGCACATGGAATATTCTCCAGGATATTTTTTGGTAGACCACAAAACAAGTCCTAATAAAGTTTAAATTATTGAAACCATATAACATATATTCTTCAACCGCAATGGAATGAAATTAGAGAACAGTAAGTGGCAGGCATTTGGAAAACTCACAAATATATAGAAATTAAACATTACTTGTAAGTAAACTCTTGGCCAAAGAAATCAGAATATACTTTGATATGAATAATAAACATAATATGCAAAAACTTATGGGATGTTATGAAAGCAGCCTAAAAAAGAAATTTACAATTGTAAATACCAACACTAACATAAAAAGAACTCACATCAATAACCTAGGCTTCCATCGTAAAGAACTAGAAAAAGAAGATAAAACCAAACCCAAAGCAAAGAGAAGGATAAAGAAAAGAAAAATAGAAAAGCAATAGAGAAAATTTAAAAGACAAACATTGGTTCTTCAAAATGATCAACAAAATTGACCAATTTTTAGCTAAACTGACCAAGAATATAGATGGAAGATTTAAATTACTAACGTCATGAAGGAGAGCACTGATATTATAAAAATGGAAAGGCCTAACATAAATGTTGTGAATAATTAGATCTCAACAAATTCAAAAACTTATGTGAAATGAAAAAAGTTATCAGAAAGACACAAAATACAAAAACAGTCTAAAAAAAGAAATGGGAACTATAAACAGATCTATAAGTAACGTGATTGGGTAATAATAGAAAATAATACAACAAAGACAAGCCCAGAAGGAGATGGCTACCATGATAATGTCACAGGGCCATGAGTTTCCCTCAGTTCTTGTCTCCCCAGAAGAAAGATTTCATTTGGGGAACACAGATAGGGTCGGCATAATGGGTTTTATTGGGAGGGTTCACCAGGAGGGTCACAGAGGAAGGGTGCTGAGTCTGCCGTGGTGAGGTTCTTATATTGTCTAGAAATCCCACCTCTCCTCACACATAGTAATTTGGGGCTGTTACTGCTTAGTGCAACTGTGCTAAATTCACCATGCCAGATCTTCACGCTGGTATCTAAAGCTGCAATGTAATGGCTCCAGATCTCTGATTACAGCTGGGAGGGGCAATCCCCATCTCTTCTCAGGAGGGCTCCTGCCCGTCCCATTTCTTTCCCTGCCCTGCTTATACCATCCTAACAATAAGTTCCACAAAACACTTAAAGAATTAACAGCAATCCTTCACAAACACTTCTACAATACGTAAGAGAAATCAATACTTCTTAACTCACTCTATGAGGCCCAAGATAGCCTAATAGCAAACTCATAAAAAAGCATTTCAAAAAAAGAAACTATAGACCAATATCTCCTGTGAATATATGTGCAAAAAGTACTTCACAAAATGCCAGCAAACTGAACACACATAATCGTTAAAATATGATATAATATAATAAACACATAAAAATGATTATTCACCATGACTAAGTGAGATTTATCCAAGAAATGGCAGCTTGGTTCAATATACAAAAATCGATCAGTGTAATACACAATATTAATAGAAAAAAGAAGGGAAAACACAATCAGAATAAATGCAATAAGAATATATTTAAAGCTGGGCGTGGTGGCACACACTTGTAATCCCAGTACTTGGGAGGCTGAGACAGGAAGATCGGGGTTCGCGGCCAGCCTCAGCTACTTAGTGAGGCCCTCTGCAACTTAGTGAGACCCAGTTTCAAAATAAAGGATAAAAAATAGGGCCGGGGGGTGTAGCTCGGAGGTAGAATGCCCCTGGGTTCAATCCTCAGTACTGCAAAAAAAAAAAAAGAATATATTTAATAAGACTCAACGGTCTTTCATTACAGATACCCTCAACAAACTAGATAAAAAGGGAATTTCCACAACCTGATAAAGAGCATCTATAAAAAAAAAAAACAGTTGACACTGTATTTAATGGTGAAAGCATTCCCTTTGAAATCAGGAACAAGACAAAGATATCCACTCTCACTATTTCTAATTAACATCATATGAAAGTTCTCTCTAATCAGGCAATTAAGAGAAATAAAAAATACAGATTAGAAAGGAAGAATTAAAATAATCTCTATTTGCAGATGGTATGATATCATACAGAGGAAATCCTGAAGAACACACACACACACACACACACACACACACACATACACACACACACACACAAGTACCAATTCAATTATTAGGGTTAAATATAATTTTAGCAAATTTGCAAGATATAAGATCAATATATAAAAGTTAAATTTCTGTGCACTCACAATGACTAGTCAGAAAATGAAATAAATAAAATAATACCATTTATAATAATATCAAAGATAATAAAATATTTAAGAATTAAGTTAACCAAAGAAGTGTAAGACATGTATAATGAAAACCATAAGGCATTATTGAAAGAAATTAAAGAACTGAACAAAGGCAAAGACATCTATATTCATGGATTGGAAGACTTGATATTGTAAAGAAGATAATATTCCTAAAATTAATCTGTAGGTTCAATTTAATCCCTATGAAAATTCTAGCTTCCTTTCCTTCAGAAATGGAAAATCTCATTCTAAATTGTGCATTCAAAGCCAAGAATAATCAAAACATTCTTTAAAAAGAAGAAAACACTTGGAGAACTCACATTTCCTGACTTCAAAATTCACTAAAAACTATAGTAATCAAAACAATGTGGTACTGGCATACACCACTAACATAAACAAAATAGAACTGAAATTCCAGAACTATACCCATTTATCGTTGGACAATTCATTATCAACAATGGATTCAAGATGATTGAGTAGGGAGGAAGCCATCTTTTCAGCAAATAGTGCAGGAATAACTGGATATCCACAGGCTAAAGAATGAATTTGAACCCCTACCTCACACCATATACAAAAGCAAAATCAAAATTGATGAGAGATCTAAATGTAAGAGCTAAATGTACAAAATTCTTACAAGGAGATTTAACTGTGAATCTTTATGCTCTTGCAGTAGGCAATAGGTTGTTAGCTATAACACCAAAAGTACAAGGAAAAAAGAAATAGATTGTATTTTATCAAAATTAAAAATTATTGTGAGTTAAGGTAGAAGAAAGTTGCTCACAGAAGCAGGAAGCAGAGAGAGCCAGAGGAAGGGACCAGGGGAATATTTAGAGCCCAAGGCCACAACTCCAATGACTTACCTCCCCTAGCCACCCCCTACCTGCCTACAGTTGCCACTTAGTAAATCCATTGGAATTATTAATCCATTGAGGTTAGATCCCCAATTCAATTCTTTCACCTCTGAACATTCCTGCATTTCTAGCACATGAGCTTTTCTGGGAACACTGTGTATCTAAAGCAAAACAAGCTGCAAAGAAGGGCCTCGGTATGTGGGGAGGGGGGTAGCCACTGGGGCGACTTGATACCTGAGCTGTTTACAAATTTATTTATGATCTGAAGTCTCCCACTTGGGGGTGAGTGTCTCCAGGACAGACCACATTTTTGTCTGCTCTGGGGTGGTAGTTCAAGCATCTATAACAGTGTCTGGCACATAGAAGCTGTTTAATAAATATTTTTGGATGCCTAATGGACCCCAGGACTATTGGGATACAGGTGACTAGAGTACTGCTGGGGTTTGAATGTGCCCCCCAAAAGTTCATGTGTTGGAAACTTAATCCACAAGTTCACCAGCTAATGGCATTTGGAGGTTCAGCCTCCGGGAGACTAGGATCAGATGAGGTCTCGGGAGCAAACCCTCCATGATGGCATTAACGGCTTTATAAGAAGAGTAAGAGGGCCGGGCGTGGTGGCGCACGCTTGTAATCCCAGTACTTTGGGAGGCGGAGACCGGAGGATCCGGGTTCGCGGCCAACCTCAGCACGCATGCGCACGCAATCGATCGATTGATCAGTCGATCTATCTCTCTCTCTCCTCTCTCTCTCTCTCTCTCTCTCTCTCTCTGATTCTCTTTCTCTCTCTCTACCTAGCGAGGCCCTCCGCAACTTCGTGAGATCCGGTTTCAAAAATAAAGCATAAAAAAAAATAGGGCCGGGGTGTAGTGCAGAGGTAGAACGCCCCTGGGTTCAATCCCCGGTACCGCAAAAAAAAAAAAAAGAAGGGTAAGAGGGAAATACACCAAGTGGTGTGTGTGTGTATGTTTGTGTCACTTTGAATTCCACTATGATGAATAATTATGATGCAACAAAAAAAGTATAAAACAAGAGAGATTGGAGCCAGCACTCTTGCTCCGCCTCACCGGTGATACCCTGTGCCCTGTTGTGACGCGGCCAGAGGTCCTCGCCAGATGCCGGCACCTGCCCTGGATTTCCCGGCCTTCAGAACCAAGAGCCAAATAAACATTGGTTCTTTGTAAACTATCTGGTCACAGATATTTGGTTGTGGCCACAAATCAGATAAGGACAAGTACAAATACTGGTTTCAAATCATAAAGAAAATGTTGAGGGTCACGAGAAGCGGGTGCCAGTCAACTGCTGTCAACAGCCAAGAGGGGATCAGTTACCAGGGAGACAATGGTGCAGAGACTGAGCCCTCCAGGTCCGAGTGGGTCTGACTGCTGTCTTCATGCAGGTGGGGTGCTGAGGGGGCAGGAGGAAGGGCAACTGTCAGCTACACACAGGAAAAGCGTGTGCTGTTGGTAGTTACTAGTTCATTTCTGGATCTGTTACCTTTTAAACTATTCTGACTTTAGCCTTTAACTGAGCATTTTAAAAAAACGCCTTTGAACCTTTTTTTCCCCCAGACAATAAGGCTTCCATAAAGACACAATAGGTTGCAAGAAAGAAATGTCACACATTGAACCGCCCCTTTCTTTGATCATGGCTATTTTAATCTTCCACTCGATGATATTAACATATGCATTCATTAGTTTGCTGTTTTGGTCGTCTCCCGGTACAATTTAAAATCATGCTTTCACTCAAACACAAAAATGTTCTTTTCAGTGTTTCCAACATTAGAAAAGAAAAAAAAACCCTGAAGCCTTCCTACAGCCAATACATTAAAAGAGGGATTTAATTCATTTTCGAAGGAGAGGTATTATAGCAGGGAAATGTGACCGTCTCAGTTGGCGAATGTTTTCACTGAATTATAGATGTCTTCAAAGAAAGAGAAATTTCCCTAAACTATTTAAAATCTTCATAAAGGACCTCCCACAAATGATAACTTCTTTAAAGTAGAAATTCCCCTAAAGATGTACAAATCTTCAAAAAAGAATACCCCTCAAATGATTAGAACCTTACCAAACTCCATCTGGATTTCAGTTGCAATAATAAGGGTCAGAACCTTGTCCATACCTAGTAAAAAAAATACTGTAAGAAAGCACATTTTTTAGTATTTCCAGATGTAGACGGAACATTTTTCGTTTTGAAATACAATGAGAAAAGTTTTTCATGCTATTTTGAAAACGATATATAGGCCAAAGCCGGCTGTGAGAGTTATTTGAAAGTGGTCGGGCCGAGGGGACTTTAAAGCAGGTGAGTTTGAATTCAGGGTTAGAAACCAACCACACATCCGCTGCCCTCTGCATACATCACTTTTCTAAGCTTGTTTTCATTGGCCAGAATATTAACATCAGGTAAATGTTTTTGAAGTTAGGGTCGACTATAACAAGACGAGTAAAAAGTAGCTGAGAGACGATGGACATGGAGACGGTCCAGTTGAGCATCAACAGAAGCAAGTTAAAAGCCATTATCTATCCTGAAACATGTGAGCCCACTAACACACAGACTCGCCTCTCTATCTTTTGATAAACTGTTCCTCTCGATCCAGTTTTGAACACTTTTTGCAGAGACATGAAGACACAGCGGCACCTCCGTCTTCTGACGCTCAGCACCTGCAATTTGATGTCTCCACTGAACAGCTTTTTACCACCCGGGAGAAAGTGTATAGAGATCTTCCCCTGCACCGAGTGCCCTCTCCTGACAGACGCCTGCCAGCCCTGAGGAGAGATTGTTAAGTATCTGCCGTCTCCGGCACCTTCTCTCTGAAAGAGTCCTCAAACAAAAAAGCATTTGGAGATGAGTGGGGGAAAGCATGCTTGTGCATAAACATTTAGAAGCATATGCCTATAAAAATAATCGTTTAGTATCTATATCCATGTCATGCTTTCGCATCATCTTAGTGCATTGCTTTTGTTTTTTTTTTTTTTTTGATTGCCATTTGTTTTTGTTGGTTTTTGCCTGAGCTACTTTCTCTTTTTTGATTTAATATGCTTTTACTGGTGTGTTGTAATTACACAACATAATGAGGTTTAACGTGATAGGAACATACATGCCCACAGCACTTGGTATGTTTTCCCCTGGATCCCACCCCTCTCTCCCCTTCCCCAAGCATGTTCTTGAGATTGGCACTGAGAATTTCCTATATGCACATAGAATTATTTGAACTGTTTTCTTCATCAAGTCTCCTTCTCCCCCACACACACTTCCCTCCCCTAGACCCCTGCCATCATGCCACTGGAGTTTCTCATAAACGAGCTAATGATGGATGTCAAGGTTCTTGAAAAACAGGAGCAAACTGACCCCAAGCCAGGTATGGTAGCACACTCCTGTAATCCCAGTATACTTGGGAGGCTAAGACAGGAGAATCATAGGTTCAAGGCCAGTCTCGGCAACTTAGCAAGACCCTCAGCAACTTAATAGATACTGTTTCCAAATAGGGTTGGGGGTGTGGTTTGGAGGTAGAACACCCCTGAGGTCAATCCCCAGTACAAAAAATAAAATAAAATAAAAAACTAACCTCAAAGGAAGCTGTTACATATTCAGGAATTTTTGTGAGCTGGCATTAAACCGCTGATAGTTGACAGGGGCCATGAGGACACGATGAGTATTTACACCAAGGAAATTGGCACATGCTACAGACCAGGCTTTGTTTGGTTGCTGCTGTCCTATAGACCTTTTGAGAGGCAGTTTAACAGCACAGCACGGGGCCTGACCCATCCCTCCACCTCACTCTTCATTCAGCACCATTCTCCTTGCCGGCTCTATGCCCTGCTCCTGCCTCTGGAAAGTCTAAGGGGGACCCTCTTTAAGCCTAGAGGCAAAAATAACAATTCACCTTCGGCCAAGACCAACCCTATTTGAAGAACTAGGATGCCTGGGCAGGAAGTGGGGGCTGGGGAGTGAGCGGTGGTGGTGAGTGATGGTGGCGGAGGGTACCCATTCCACAGTGGAAGACCCTGAAGCAAGACGGGGAGACTTTCCAACCCACCTCCCGGCAGTCCTGAGAGCTAGATCGCTCTCCAGCTCCGGCCCAAAGGCTCCATACAAATAAAGGCTCTCATGCCAGACGTTTCCCCGGTGGTGTGCTCTGCTTCTTGGGCCTCCCTTTCTGGACAGGGACCACAATTTGAATAAAATCAGTCAGAAGTTGGAATGGCGCTGAGAAATAGAATGGAGTGAACCTTTTTTGCTCCCTTGGACAATCACTCAAAAGCCCTCTGCGCCTGAGTCTCCTCCCCCAGCCCTCCCCCATGATGCCTGGAGAGTCCCTTCCTCACTGCAAGAACATCCTCAGGGGTTTATAAAGATGACTGCTATGCCGGCCATCTGAGCATCAGACAAAACCCATCACGACCCGTCCACTGTCTGTGTCTGCTCTCCATTTTTGTTTATCTCCAGTTACGATCGATTACTTTCACAGTTCAAAATACATGCTGTGTGTTTCCCTTGCTTAAAAGAGTTGCCCAGGAAACGTTTTTAGGAGTACAAATTGAGCCAGGCATGGTGGCGCATGCCTGTAATCCCAATACTTGGGAGGCTGAGACAGGAGGATCACAGGTTCGAGGACAGCTTTAGCAAGTAGTGAAACTCTCATCAATCTAGCGAGACCCTGTTTCAAAATTCTAAAAAAGCCAGGTATGGTGGCACATGCTTGTAATCCCAGGACTTGGAAGGCTGAGACAGGAGGATTGCAGGTTCACGGCCAGCCTCTACAACCTCGTGAGGATCTCTGCAACTTAGTGAGACTCTGTTTCAAAATAAAAAATAAAATCGGGCTGGGGGTATAGCTTGGAGGTAGAATGCCCCTGAGTTGAATCCTCAGTACCACAAAATAAATAAATAAATAAATAAATAAATAAATAAATAAATAGGGCTGGGGGTGTAACTCAGAGGTAGAATGTTCCTAGGTTCAACCCCCAATACCAAAAAAAAAGTACATATTGGAACAGTACATGGCCAGTTCATTATTTAATCATCGCCCCAATTTCCATTTGGGAGATAAGAGTAGAAAAATGGGTTTGGAAGGGGACCCTACAGTTGTTTTATTTTACCTGGATATTCTAATTCTCTCACTGAATTATGTAAACCATGAGGTTCAAGGTCCCTTCCTCTCCCCTGCTCCCTTCTAAGTGGTGAGCTGAGCAAGTCCGTGGAGCCCCTGCCTCTCCCAGCTGGCTGTGACAGATAGAGCATTGATGGAGGATCGACACTCGTGTCAGCACCAGGCCATCTGTCCAGACCCACCCTGCTGGCTTCTGCACAGCCACCAAGGCCTGGGCCTGTCGGTCCCGCTGGCACTGAGGATCGGCAGTGTTATTCCTGGAAAGGCCACGTGGAGACGGGAAACCTGGTTCTCTGTCAGATGTGGGATTTTTTTCCAGGAACTATGCACACCGGTGCATGCTTGGGTCCTGAGGTCTGTGCGGCTTGTAGGTTCTTTAAGTCTGTTTTTGTACCCTCTGCCACGAGGACTAGGGGAGACGCACAGGGTCTCTGCCTCCCACCAACCTGCTGAAGACGCCTGGCCCGATGTGAAGCCTGCGTGGACCTTAGCCACGGGGCTCCTGTCAAGAGAGGAGGACTGAGCTGGTTCCTGGGCTCCTCGGGTCTGGAGGCCACGCGAGCAGGATGCACCTCACGTCTCATCCCCTCTCGAGGCCCTGTGCACACGGCCCACTGTCCCTCGGCCGCTCTCTCTGACGTGTGAACTCGAACCACATCTTGTGGTACAAGCACGACGTCCCGTCCTCTCGCCTCCCTGAGGCCAGCAACTCAAACGCGCGAGTAATTTGCAAGTTCCTCCTTTATTCTGGGCCTTCCCTCCAAAAAGAAGGCACACCAAAAAACTATCACTGGATTTGATTTTTAAAAACTGAATTGTCTCCCCAAAGTAATCCTCAGATGCTATGGAGCCTCTTCGGGGGCGTTCAAATGAATGAACTTGGTCGCGTTTACTCTTCTGCAGAGCCAGTTTTAAGGGGGGAGATCTCCAACCCTGCTGGTTCTTGAGTTTCCTGTTGCTTAGCAATGGGTGATGGAGGGAAATGTGTATTAGGGATCTTTGGTGGCAAGGAACAGAAAGCCACCGTGTCTAATCGATGTTCAAGAGGAGAGCGGGAACGTTTTTGGAGCGACATCATGTGGTTCACAGCTGAGCTGGAAGTTGAGACAATTAAATGGAAATAAAAAAAGGACCCAGCATGGAACGTAGGGGAATGGCAGCCGTCTAGACAGCGAGAGCTCCTTGAGCGCCTCCTGCGAGTGCATGTGGGATGAAGAAACTTCAGGCCTTTTCACATCCGCTAAGGACTCAGCGTGTCAGAAGTACACGCTGGCTCAGGATGGGGTCTTGGCCACCTCCCTGATAGGTTCTGAGGAAAAGGAGGAGCTGGGGAGGTGACTTCACAGACTCCACCTGCTTCCATGGTGGAAGGGGAGCTGCCTGGATTTTCCCTCATTCCGAGAAGACACACCATGGGACAGGCCAGTTCCCCCAAAGAAACTCAGCCCTGTGTTGTCAGAGAGGAGGAACAGATGGAGGGCTATAGTAACCCCAAGTGATATGTGTCCACCCAGACTCGACGCGGGCTTTCCAGACACCCTGGCACAAAGGATTATGTGGAGGGTTAGCTCTACTTTATGAAGCATCCGATCTGATTCCTAGGGCCTTAGGAGACGAGAAGTCCTACCCTTCTTGGCCACAGTGGCCACAAAGAGCTTGTTTGGACCTGCTGGGCACCGAGCACTGGACTGGCCGCAGGACGCCATCCTGGATGACTGGCTGAGGAGTGTGATTATACATCGAATGGAAGAGGCAAGTAGACACCCAAAGAAAGCAAGTCAAAGGAGAACAGAGAGGCGAGCGCAGGGCGAGGGCGAGACTGCGTGTGAGGAATGCCGGGGCCATCCATAGGGACGCCTGGGAGGGCCTGGAACTGGTGGTACAGTTTTCAGGAAAGAGATTCAAGACCATGACTGGCCAGTGAGGAGAGGATATCATGGCTGGGCATGGTGGCACACGCCTGTAATCCCAGTACTTGAGAGACTAAGACAAGAGGATTGCAGGTTGGAGGCCAGCCTCAGCAACTTAGCAAGACCCTCAGAAACCAAAGTAGATCCTGTTTCAAAATAAAAAATAGAATAGGGCTGGGGGTGTAGCTCAGAAATAGAATGCCCCTGAGTTTAATACAAAGAAAGAAGAAAGAAAGAAGGAGAGAAAGAAGAGAGAAGGAGGGAGGGAGGAAAGGAGGGATCCACACCTTGAAGCAAAGTCTCAGAGACAGAAGAAGGAAGCTTGAGGCAGTTCATGGCTACAAGAGCGGGTTGGCAGAAAGTGGGATTGGAGATGGTCACACCTGTCCTTTCCCTAGGCTAAGGAGCGATCGGTGGGCATGGAATTACCAGAAACACAGCCCCATTGAACCAGACAAGAGCTCCCTGCCGCTCACGGGCTCAGGCAAATCGGTGGAACCCTCGTGCTTCACAGCCTTATAAGATTCTCAGCCACAGGAATGTCACACCCTTTTCTTGCCCCAAAACCAGCCATTTGGGGCAATTACAATAAAATCACAGTGTTCATCATCTTCCCAGCACCAACCCCTGCCAAAAAGTAAAGAAAGAAAAAGGAGGGGTAGAAAAATACCACTGCTGATATTACTATTTTGTCCACTGGGTGAGTGTTTCCAAAAACAATAACAATTAATTTTCTTCGGTGGTGTTGGCCAAGAGAGCAGTGAGGTGCCAGGTTTCCGTGGTCTTCTTACATTATCTGGCATCTGTGAACAATGGCATGAGGAACAAGCCCTCTGAGGCCGGTAAAGTCGTGTTACAACCCGGCTGCAGCGGTTTCAAATCTTGGCCATTCGGCATCACAGCAGGTAGAAAGCCCAGGACGGAAAATGTCAGCCTGCATACACGTTTCCTCGCAGAAATATTGCCTCGACATAGCTGAAGTCCTCGGAGAGCTCCTCTGTGCAAAGTGTTCAAAAACACACTGGCCTTGGCTTCAGATGCCTCTTGGATGCTGCTCCAGACGTCTTTAAGAAATGGGTCTCATTTTGAAGATATATTTGGGCGGTCAACCAAAACCTAAAACTGGAATAAGCCATCCTGATTTTATGCGAAAAGAATTTTTAAAAAATAATAAAGGCAGCCAAAAGCCTGAAGTTTCGGAAGGCATTTACGGTCGGTCCTTACAGGGGAGGTTTAAGGCAGATTGAGAGAGGACATGCTACATGACAAGGGTGTGAAAACGCCCCTCTCAGGTGTAGCTCGAAGGTAGAATTCCCCTGGGTTCAATCCCCAGTACCACAAAAAAAATAAAAAAGAAAAATTAAAAAAAAAGAAAACGCCCCTCTCAGTTATTTCTCTACCACTGTAAAGAGGATCCTAAGTCAATGGACACAACTTATCTTTACTTTCAAGACTTTTGAAAACCCCATGACAAGTTTCCCTGAAGAAGTACCATTCAGCCAGGCATGGTGGCACGTGCCTATACGCCCAATTCTCGGGAGGCTGAGACAGGAGAATTGTAGGTTGGAAGCCAGCCTCAGCAATTTAGCAAGATCCTGTTTCAAAAATAAAAATAAAAAGAGCTGGGAGTATAGCTCGGAGGTAGACTGCCCCTAGGTTCAATCTCGAATATCAAAGAGAAAAAGAAACATTCATGGTGAAGTTTGTGGGTACACGGTAAGATAGCCTTGCTCTGTTTTGAAATGCTCAGCTGATGTTACTTCCCCACCCCCAGGCTTTTTTCTCCCTAGTTATCTTTTCTAGACAGAATGCTGTCAAGATGAAGTAGTTAAATTGTTGAATGGTTAGTCAAGCAATAGATATGGGAAAGTGTTTCAATAAAATTGACTGAAAATAAAAAAGAATAAGATGAGAAATTACATCGTCACTCCACTGAACACACACTATGGAAAGGACTAATACTGGGTGTTGAGAAGAATCTCGAAGTCCTCAAATACAAGCTGTGAAATAAAATGTGTGTGTGCATGGGGGGTCTTATGAGTGTAAAAACATGACTGATAAGTAACAAACGCAGGATAATGACTGCTGCCGTTTATTGAGCACCTACTGAAGGGATGGATTCCGCTTTTCATGAACTGACCACCGCAGCATCTGCTGTCAACATTCCATCCACGCTCCTAAGGCGCTGCTGTTTCCACGCCTGCCGACCCATCCTTCTGCGCGCACGAGCAGCCCTCCATTGATGGCTCTCGCTCGCTATGGGAGCATGCTCAGCCTCTGCACTAGGCAGACTGTATGTTCCGGGGGCCAAGACCCCTAGGAGCAGCCCTTGAACAATGAAAAACTTCTCAGCAAAGGAAAACATCAGGAGTCTGAAGAGAGAGCCCTCAGAACGGGAGAAGACTTTTGCTAGCGACTCCTCTAACAGAGGACTAGTATCTAGAATATATAAGGAACTCAAAAGACTTAACACTAAAAAAAAAAAAAAATGAATAACCCAGTTAGAAAATGGACAATTGAACCAAATAGGAACTTCTCCAAAGAAGAAATACAACTGGCCAGGCGTGGTGGCGCACGCTTGTAATCCCAGTACTTTGGGAGGCGGAGACCGGAGGATCCAGGTTCGGGGCCAGCCTCAGCTCTCTCGCTCTCTCTCTCTCTCTCTCTCTCTCTCCCTGTCTCTCTCTATATATTTAGTGAGGCCCTCTGCAACTTCATGAGACCCGGCTTCAAAATAAAGTATAAAAAATAGGGCCAGGGGTGTAGCTTGAAGGTAGAACGCCCCTGGGTTCAATCCCCGGTACCGCAAAAAAAAAAAAAAGAAAGAAATACAACTGGCCAAGAAATACAGGAAAAATGTTCAATCTCATTAGCAATCAGGGAGATGCAAATCAAAACTACACTGAGATTCCATCTATCTCCAGATAGAATGGCAATCATCAAGAATACAAGCAACGGTAAATGCTGGCGAGGATGTGGGGAAATAGAACTCTTAGACACTGTAGATGATAGTGTGAATTCTATAGCCACTATGGAGACCAGTATGGAGTTTCCTCAAAACACTAGGAATGAAACCATCGTAGGACCCAGCTATGACACTCCTCGTATTTTTCCAAAGGAATTAAAGTCATAATACTGTAGTGATACATGCATATTCATGTTTATAGCCGCACAATTCACAATAGCCAAAAGCAACAGCACCTCCGGGCCGTGGCAGCCACACCGCGCCGTCCCTGGCGTACTCGCGCTCCTTCCCGCAGTGGGCGAGTTCCGGTGGTCACTCTCCCCTTCAGTTCCTCCTGCCTCATCGGGAAGCCAGAGGGAGAGGATATTGGCAGCGTGTGTTTAAATCAAGTGAAATGAAATCAGCTGAGTTCGTTTTGGGCAGCATTTCCACTGTTCTGGTACAAACAAAACACACATGCGTGCATGAGCAGCCAGATAGGAACTGTGTTTTGGTGATTCTACATGCAAGTTAAATCCTTGCGCTTGTGTTTAAAACTGGCAGCACATAATGCAAAGATGAGTGGTAAATCCATGCCGAAATTTACGTTTTTAATTTTTTCTTTACTTTCAAGGACATTGGATAGGAAATAAACATCACCAGACAAGTTGAGAGACCACAGAAGAAAGGAAATACTATATATTTCAGTATCTTTAATGGCACTTTTTTCCCTGCTTTTTGAACCCCGCGTCCATCGCAGCTCATGGCGGGTCCCTCCCCGGCCCAGTGCAGTCCTCCTTAGTTTTTCCACTTGCGTTTCCTGAGTATACACCCCACAAAAACCCTTCCACACACAATTCTCTATCTCAGAGTCATTTTCTCTGGAAATCACACCAAGACGTTCCATCATAGCTCAGATCCGCTAGGCTCCGTGTCCTCAGGAAAATCAATGCCAGTGTCCGGAAGAGCTGTTTGCAGGTGGAGCAGGAGCCTCGGGGTGAAGGAAGGTCTCCTGACGCAAGCCCCCCTGGACTTGGGGCCCTTAAAACTGTGGAGGCATCTGAATCATTCTCCCTACCCCACCCCCAGCCCTATTGTATTTTTTACTTTGAAACAGGTTCTCACAAAGTTGCTGAGGGTCTCGCAAAGTTGCCAGGGCTGGCCTTGAACCTGTGATTCTCCTATCTAGAGAATCTTGTGATTCTCCCAAGTACTGGAATTACTAGCTTGTGTCACCACCCCCCAGCAGGATCATTCTTCCCCAAAGTTAAAAATGTTATCTCTCTTGTTTCTCAAATTGTGCTATTGTTTTTCAAAAGCCATACACGGATGGCTTGTCCCTTTAGGGTTCTAGTGGCACTGCTGTGACCTTCAGGGCTGTGTCCCAAAATCCACCCTCCAGGGGGACCCACAGGGTGATCTCACTGAAGTGGAGTCCTGGTGGGAGCTTGGAGAATATGGGGGGCAGCTTCTCCCCACTGGCTCTAGCAGAACCAACACAGAGCTTCCTGTTAAGCCAGCAGCTACCAGAAGACAAAGGTCTATATAGCTAGAAGAAATCCAAGGAAAATTCAAAGGGAGGCAGCAGAGAAGGGGAAACACAAGCCAGCATTCAAGAGGAAATTATTGCTTTTCTCACATTGAAAGACAGAGATCGAATGAGAAATGTTACAGACATGTGTGTTGTTCATCTCATAATGCCCCTCTGTCTCCCCACCCCACAGCAGATTGTAAAGTTTTGAAAATCAGTGTCCACAAATATTATTTTGTTTGCTACTTTTGGGGTTTGCTCCTTGCCGCTAATGTTTTGAAGAAAATAAAGTTCTCCCAAGGCCTTTCCCTTAATGTAATTTACCCATTGAAATGAGACTTCACCTGAGGTTTCATGCTCCCACTCCTAGATAAAACACTGCTTGGGCTGGGCGTGGTGGCGCACGCTTGTAATCCCAGTATTTGGGAGGCGGAGACTGGAGGATCCGGGTTCCGGGCCAGCCTCAGCTACTTAGTGAGGCCCTCCGCAACTTCGTGAGACCCGGTTTCAAATTAAAGTATAAAAAGTAGGGCTGGGGGTGTAGCTCGGAGGTAGAATGCCCCTGGGTTCAATCCCCGATACCGCAACAAAAAAAAACTACTGTTTAAGCACCTGCTGTATGCAGACCTCGTGGTAGGCAGGCAGAGCAGACACTGTCAGGAGAGCATGTCCCTGCGACTCCTCGCACAGGGTGGGCAGGTGCAGACTACGATGGGAACAGGACCTGAGGGAGAAGAAAAGCTTGCTCATGAAGCAGGCACAGAGGAAACAGAGAACTTACTCATTCCGAATTGTTGTTAACTGTCAAAAGAATTTGCTTGCTTCCTGAAATTGCTCTGGGTCTAAAAGCTATACTTTAATTAGCATTTCTTTGTTTTTTTGAGGTACTGGGGATTGAACCCAGGGGCATTCAACCTTCGAGCTCCATCCCCAGCCCTATTTTTTGTTCTTTATTTTGAAACAGGGTCTCACTAAGTTGCGGAGGGCCTCACTAAGTAGCTGAGGCTGGCCGCGAACCTGGATCCTCCTGTCTCAGCCTCCCAAGTACTGGGATTACAAGCGTGCACACCACACCCGGCTTTTATTAGCATTTCATTCATAATCTAAGATTCATTTTATTATGAAAGAACTGAATCATGATTTTTTCACCTCAAAAACCCATACTTAATTGGATTTTAAATGGCAATGAGACTGAAAAACCGTATTATGAGAGTTACTATCTGTCAGGATCAATCCAGGATGGGAAGAGATCCCCATGCTAATGACTCTGGGAGTAGTGTAGCTTGGGGAATACCCAGGGGCATTCTATCCCCAGTAGCAAAAAAAAAAAAAAATATCCCTCAGGCAATATGAAGATGTTACTATCAATTTCACTAACATGTATAGGGAGAAGCATGAGGTGGAATTTGGAAGCAAATACACCACGTCTTGTGTGCATGTATGTTGTTATCACATTGAACCTCACTATGATGTATAATTGCAATGCACTAATAAAATTATTTTAAAAATAAAATAGCATTAAAAAATCAAAGAAACAAATCTCAGGAGAGTTCTCATTATACCCTCTTTAGTTCCTCTGTCATTTGTAATAATATCTCTACTTACTTGTTTGTGATGTTTTCCCATTATTAACTAGTGAAGGTGAAGAAATTTTGTGTTTTCTTTATTGTTATATCTCTAGGGCTTGCCACGTGCCTATCCATAGTTATAGATAAACATGGGTTAAAATAATAAAGAAATCTTTCATTGCCTACACCCTTTCAGTTTCTCAGAGAATCTGATTCTCATTGCCTTATAAAGAAAATGTCTAGTTTTTTGTGTGCTACAAACATGCACACAATATCAACATGTACGTGTTTATCCATACTTTATTTCATTTATGGCAAAAGTAAAAGAAAGAAAGCTGTCACGTCGTCACTCTGGTGAGAGCTTTGTTGTGAGATCCCAATCACTTTGAATATTCTGATTTCTACTTTTGATCTTCTCTGCATCCCTCACCCCCATGACAACACACACAGTCTGTCAAGAAACACTAAATCAGATGACCCTGGAGTCGGCTGATCACAAATCTCAGTATTTTTGGAACAAAATCAATTCCCAATATTCTCTCTACTGTCTTTTTCTGGGCAGATACATTCACAAATCATAAACAAGACATTCTTTGGCAGACTGTTTTCCCAGTTTTTGATTCAGAAAATATGGTCACCAGATCCTCTAAACTTCTGGAAGCTTTGCCTGGAAAGTGTTTCGGGGGACTTTGGGTATGCGGTACACAGTTTGCCTGGAAGTAAATCTAAGTGTCATGGTACCTGCTTCCCCTAAGCTCTGAGAGGCACCCAGCCTTCCACCTGCCCCCTGCCCCCCTGCGCCCCTCCTCAGCCTCTCGGCCGCCATGAACTTGAGCTTTGCCCTGCCCTGTGGTTCATCTTTTCCACTTCTCCTTCTGTCTGGTAATCAAAGGAGTGTGGAATGGCCTCGCCCTTCCTGCAGAACCTGTGGAGAAAGGCTTATGCTGGCTTTTAAGACCGTCAGAGGTCACCTGCCCCCAGTCACAGACCCGGAGACAGGCTTTCTTAGGGAGATGGTCCAGACATTGCTGGATGGTATAGGGAATTAGAAAAGTGAGACCGGGAAGAGATAGATGCCCATGGGGGGCTGCAAAGAAGCAGGTTACCTCTGGGCGGCTGGGGGCCAGTCCCCCTGGAGGCATGTGGGGGAGGGTCCAGAACGGGCCGCTGGGTTGTCCCACTGAGGGGCCAGGAAGCTGGGTCTTTTATCCACTACTTCCCAGCTGAGATTGGTTTGAAAGTCACTCCTGGGGGCTTTCACCACCCCGCAATACCAGCCTGCACCCCAGCTTGTGCAAACCAAATATGCTGCAGTGACTGCAGAGGGCCCCCAGATAATCAGCCACAGGTGCGTGCAGTAGACGCCCACGGCTCGTATGAACGGGGACCAACAGCATCTACCACAAAGGCTGAAAGGATCTAAGACGGGTCTGGCGAACCAGCACCCGGACTAATTCCCTGCCTGAAAACGTGCGCTACAAGGTGGTTCCGTTCCATCTCAACCAACTGAGCCTCTGGCCACACTAGCGAGTCCTCACCGCAGCCTCTTTTCTCTGCTCAAGAAAGCAGCTCCCTGTCCTTGGCTCATCAGTAAAGCCTTACTCTAACACGCAAGCACTTGGGAAACGCGCAAAGCCCAGAGCAGGTTTCTGCTGTGCACGGACCTGACTTTGCCTCCATGGTGGACCCGCCTGCGCTGTCACGGCAACTGCGCGTCACGTGCGGGACAGCTGCTCCTCAACGTTCATTGGATGTGACAATGTACGAGGTGTGGTCCTACCCCAGGGGGCTCCAAACCTAAATCAACCTCAAACTGCCTTTGATGTTTGGTATTTTCCTTCCCTTTCATTCAGTGGTTCTTCGTGGCAGGTGCTGACATTTTTATTATTCACACATACGTCTCTGGGATACCATCTCACCATCACACTTCAAATTTATGCAGGAACTCTCTTCCAAGGAGGCCAAAACGCTTCTAAATAAACTGTCTCTATCATCACAGGATTTGAAACTCAAGGAAGTCCCCATGTGAAGGAAAGGGGAGAAGACCCGATTCCCTCTCCTCATACCTAGAAACCGGAAGGACCCGGGCAGGGGTGGTTTTGTACAGAGTCAGGGCTGCCTGGAAGCAGGACGCTTCGGTCCCACACCTGTCAATAGTTCTGGAAGTGACCGTGGAGTCAACCATGAGAGAAATAAACGAGACAACCCGCATGCCAACACGGGGCCAGGATATAGTATGTGCGAAACATAATCGTGATGTTAGAGATGCAAAAGATTGTGTGTGTGTGTGTGTGTGTGTGTGTGTGTGTGTGTGTGTGTTGGTGAGGACTGAACCCAGGGGTACTCTACCTCTGAGCTACATTTTATTTTTCAGTTCTATTTTATTTTTACTTTGAAACGTGATCTCCCTAAGTTGCTGAGGGCCTCGCTTAGTTGCTGACACTGTTTTCAAACCTGCGATCCTCATGTCTCAGCCTCCCAAGTACTGGGATTACGGGCATGTGTCACAACACCCAGCTGAGATACAAGAGATTTTAGGTGCAGTTTCTTGCCGTAACATCTGGGTAAAATAGGAAAACTTGAATTCAAAGGCTGGCTCCGTGCCTGCCATACTGAGAGCTATGGGATCTCCCCACACCTCGTATTTCCCACTGGGTAAATGGCGTCCAGTGGGGATGACAGTGTCGCTCCAGCGTGGCGGTTTTCGACAGCTTTTGCTGTTGGTGGGGGTACGGCCTTCAACGCTTGCTCCCTCTCTCTGTCTTGTGTGTGACTTGGTGGTGGGAGCATGTCCCCTCTTTCCTAGATGGAGGAATTGCCATATGACTATTTGTTCAGTGGGACACTGGCGGAGGGACGGGAGCAGGGGCCTGACGTGTGCTGTGTGCTTTGGTTTTGCCTCCTGGGCTCCAGGACCCCCTGTATTAGGTGAGCACAGCCCAGCCATGTTCAGAGACGCCACCAGCAGCTAGCACTCTCTACCGTGCCATCTGGCGCGAAGCAGCGTTAACAACAGGGCTATGAAAGCAGAAACCGCTCACATTTATTAAGCTCTTACTGTGTACCTGGACACCACCCTCAGCCTTGCATATGATTTAACTCCCACAGTGAACTTCCGACAACTCTGCCAACGGGTGCTATTATCTCCGTTTACACACACAGCAATAAAGGACTGGGGACAGATGACTTGTCCACGTCCACCAAAAGCCATGATCTTGCAGTTTAAAATCACGCTGAGAGCCGGGGCCCACGCTGCTCCCCATATATGGCACCTGGAACATGGACATTGGAAAGGTGGAGGAGGGACAGGAGGTCTCCGGAGCACAAAGGCACCCAGGTGCTACATGCCACCCCGACAGAGAACTCCCGCTCTGGCTCCACAGCGCCGCCAAGTCTGAGGTCCAGCTGGCTTTTCGCAGCTGTGAGGTCTCGGCAGATGAACCCTGCTTCCCTAGGCCTCAATTTCCTCGCCTGTAAAATGGGCCGACATCAGTTGCTGTCTGCAGGAGCTGTCACAGAATTAAAGAGACAAAGCCCGTGCGGGACTAACCCCGAGCCCTGAGCAGGTTGGTCACTGTCCTCCTGTTCAGCAGCGGGGAGCCAGGGACCCCAGGATCTTTCTGAATAGAGAAGGGGTAGGACAAGGAACAGACCTGGTGACAAACCTCTGAGCTTGCTCCTGGAGTGGCTCCGCAGAGACAGAGCTCACCTTTGTCCCACAGCTGTCAGAAGTGCCTGCACTACAGAAGTTTGGTGTTGGGTTTGGGTTTAAGCTTTTAGATCAGCAGCCAAAGGCTTTGGCCCCTGACGTCATTCTTCTCTTACTCACCCAGGAGTTTAGAAAAACCGAGGATGCCAGGTGGGGCACACCAGCCGGCCGCCAGGGCAGGGTGGGTGGCCGCCACACCAAGGCCAGCTACTGTCAGACAATACTGGGGCCTGTCTGCTTTTCCAGAAAGTAAAAATATCGTTCATTTGAGCACCAGCATCCCAGTCAGCACAGCCGTCCTTTCCCCACCTCCCAGCCTTCTTCTTATCTTTGCCAGAGAGAATGCCCCCCCAGACAAGCTCCCACACAGCCGGCTCCCCCAGCCAGCACAGAGATGTCCATGGCAAAGCGTAACAGGGGAAGGAATCTCAGTAACTGTCATTTCTTCTCTGCTGTAGTAAGGTCTCATGGCTGACAACTTTATAAAACACTCTTGTCCAGCAGGCTAGCAAACCACTCCTGAGGGAGTCGTGTCCCAAGACTGTCCAGTCTCTCCATGGAATTTTATTTGCAAAAGCAACCCATGGAAGCCAGAAGATATATATATATCTTCTGAGATATACATACATATATATACATATATATATAACACACATATATATACATATATATATATATATATATATATATATATAAAACACATAATATTGCGCCTGCTTTTTGGGGGGGTACTGGAGAGTGAACCCAGGGACGTTCTGCCTCTGAGCTATACCCCCAGCCCTTTTTATTTTTTATTTTGAAAAAGGATCTCGCCAAGTTGCCGAGGGTCTCACTAAGTGGCTGAGACTGATCTCGAACCTGCCATCCTCCGGTCTCAGTCTCCCAAGTACTGGAATTGTAGGTATGTCCTACCATACCTGGCTAGCTAACTCCTGGTTCCTAATACACCCATTCGTATGTCCATTTAGCACACTAATTATTGTAAGAATGAGTTTGTTCCAGAACTCAGAGCCCATAACATCTTTTTTATATGTTTTTATTGGTGCATTGTAATTATACATCATAATTAGCTCAGAGTGATGGGGAATAAATGGATTCGGCGAGCGCACATAACATCTTAAACATGGGCTCTTTGGTCTCTATTCTGACTAAGGCCACGTTCTCTCTGAATGTTGTGTATATGGAAGTCTCCCAGGCCAGGCATGGTGGCGCATGCTTAGCGAGACCCTCAGCAACCTACCAAGACCCCTGTTTCAATCCCCAATAACATAGAAAAAAACATCCCCCAGATAGCTTAGAGGGATCAGCAGTCTCTCTACACAGCACAAAAGGAATATGCGGCATTGTGTCTCGGGTTCCAAGCGGTTCGCAAATGAGACCATAAACGCAGGGCCGACCTTGAAATATTGTCGCTCGCCCCTGTGCCCTTCCTGAGGTCACTAACCTGACTTATGAAAGCAGGGCAGAGACTATAAATTACTATTAAAGCTTTGATTCCCCTGCGAGTGCGGAATCGCGGGGCTTGGAGTCTGGAAGCAGGCATTGGCTTGCTTGCAGTGTTTTAACCCTTCGACTCAGTCCATCAAGAAATCCATAAAAAAACTCTATCAACAGGCCTCCGCCAGGGCCTGGACTCCGCTAACGAACGCAGAAATGGCGGCGGCAAAGCATGATTGACGGAGGAAGGAATTTCAATAACTGTCATCTGCTCTCACGGCTGACAACTTTATAAAACACTCTTGCTGGATGGGCCAGGCAACCACTTCTGAGGGAGCCGGGCCCCGAGACTGTCCGGCCTCTCCACGCGGCCGTTATTTGCCAAAACAACCCAGAGAAGCCAGAGATATGTATAACGGAGCACAGCTCCTGGGTCTTAATATGTCATTTTTTAGACTCAATGAAGCAAATTTTATTGAGTGGGTCTGATGACCCACACATTTTTTAAATGAGATCTTTAAAAAAAAAACCTGAAAAAGAAAGAAAAAAACATACAAACTAACTTCAGATGGTGAGTTTTGACCTCTACTGATCTGAGATTGAAAGAAAAATGCTTAATTTTTTTCATCTAAAGTTCAATAAAAATCATGTTCACATTATTCCTGTGGTTGTTTCCAAGTCAGCTCTCCATACTCATTTCTCATTTTTTGAAAGAAGTCACCCTTACGACTATAAACCAATAGTTATTGTTACTATAAATAAAGTATTACACATGCTGAGCTCTCTTTCTTTCCTTCTTTCTCCTTCCTTCCTTCCTTCCTTTCATTCTTTCTTTTTAATTTGGTACTGGAATTGAACCCAGGGGCATTCTATCTCCAAGCAATACTCCCAACCCGTTCTACTTTTTATTTTAAAACAGGGTCTCACTAAGTTGCTAAAGGTCTCAGTAAGTTCCTGAGGCTGGCCACAAACCTGTGATCCTCCTATTTCTGCCTCCCCAGTACTGGGATTACAGGCAGGCACCCCCATGCCCAGCTTTGAGCTTACTTTATATTATAATAATTACAGCATGCTATGAATTTTCATAGTGGAATCATTCTTCCAACAAACAGAATCCATACATTAAGGCTCAACAAATCCTTAGTCCTCTAGCCCTAAATTTGACAGTCCCCACTTTAGTGGATAAAAGTTGAGGGGGAAATCTTCCCTCCAGCAGCACTGGAAAAGAGGGAAATGGTGTCACACTGCACGCGTGTGCTATAGGAGACCATGCTGGAGCCTGATTCATGAATAATAGATCTCGCTTTATTGCTCAGACGCCCTCAAGAGTCCTTGGAGGACTATCTCAGCAGGCTTCCTCTTCTCCCTAGTGACCTTTGCCCTGCCCACTCAGGGTTCCCCCAAAGTGTCTGGACTTCCGGTCTTGATCAGCTCTCAACCCATTCAGACTTCAACAACCCCACACTCTTTGCCCTTATTCCCACCATCTCCAGAAGAAGCAAGGAGCCCCAGGAAGAGCAAGAGTGAGCAGAAACGGAAAAGGAAGAAAATACATGAATTTCCATTTATGATTTGTTTTCTCTAAATGAATAAAAAACCAAACGTCGCTTTCCGTAGATGCGCAGATGGACGCTGCACCCCTATTGTTCTGCGCTGTGGATGGCCACATGTCACCTGTACCCCAGGCTTCAGGCCCTCCACCTGCATTCCAGAGGCCCTCCTTCCCTCCCCTCCTCCTGCCCTCCCTCCTGCCCTCCCTCAGGGGTTGGTTTTCTGCATCCTGTATCATATTGTAGTTCACAAGTGCCCAGTCTAGTGGATTTATGGATCATATTATCAAGTTTTAAGGACATTAACTCTCAGAAACATCTAGGTGGCTTTTTAAAATGATCCTGGAGAAGCAGCCATGGTGCCCAGTTAACACTAGTGTCCGAGGCAAGAATAGAGCCAGCTGCAGGTGGGCTGGCAGGCCTCCTCGTTCTCGTAAGCAAAGCGAAATCTATGAGCCATGTGACAAGTTCAGGCCTGGAGCGTTAAACCCTCAAGAACCCAGCTCCCACTCAAGAAGTCGCCTGGGGCATCCTCCTGGCCACGCTGGCCCTGTGCCAACACTGAGCCATCGCCATCACGCATCAACAAGGAAACCGCACTATGGTGCGTGCTCAGAATTGGTTTATAGGTAAGGGTGTGTTACAGTTTGGATGTAAAATGTCCCCTGGACCTTGTGCTCTGAAGGCCACCATGTTCAGAGTCGGATCCCGGGAGGCGTGGCTGAGTACAATGTGTATGTGTGTGAGTGTGTGTGTGTGTGTGTGTGTGTGTACGTGCGTGCACACGCACATCCTGACCTCGCCAGCTGCAGGTTCTGGCTCTAACCCTAATCTCCTCTCTCTGACCCTTGCCCTGTCTCTGCTCCCCACCATCATACCCTAAGAACCTGTAGCCCCGGCTCCTGCTTGGCAGCTGGTATAAATTGGACTAAAATCTCCAGATCCACACACAAATAACTCTTCCTTCTTTTACGTTGTGGGGGTGTGTGTGTGTGTTGGGTGTCTAGATCGCAGTGTTGAGAACGCTGTCTGAAACAATAATAAAATAAGACTGACACCAACATTGAGTTCTCAACATGTCTTTAATTCCCCCAGAAGCAGATGGGGAGACAACTATTCACACGGTGAGTCCAAGTCCTCTATTTGGGACTCCAGGGTGCTCTGGCAGTGAGCAGGGGAGAGTCCAAGTCCTCTATTTGGGACCACAGGGTGCTCTGGCGGTGAGCAGGGGAGAGACCAGGAAGGAGGCAAACAGCAGGGTAGGATGCATTGTCCAGCAAGTTACTCTGAGGTTAACAGGAACTTAACTCCCTGGGGGACTCTGAGAGCCACTGTCAACACATCTCAGCCTGGTCCACTCAAGGGGAGACGTGAGAGACTCGGGGTAGCCATACACCGGCTCCCATCAGTCATTGGCTAAGCGCTGCTCCCAGGCAGACATTAAAATTTCCTGGTACTTCTCACCTGTGCAGAAAAGCAAAGTAGGCTCTGATGACCCAAGGGATCCTCAGGTAGAGAAATGCAAGTGAGGGCCAAAGAGAATCAGGCCATGTGCTGAAGGGTGCTGGACAGTGAATATGGGGGGGGGCCAACCCTCTATTGTGAGCGCTAATGTTTTGTCGTTTCTACTTAACAGAACTTATTTCTAGTTCAGCACTTTTCTTACCCTGCTGGGTGAGCTTAACAAACCCATTTGGTCTGTCCTATAGGTTGGATATGATTTGAGTATGTCCCCCAAGTTTCCATGTGTCAAAATTAAATCTCCACCATGAGATATTAAGAGGATAAACAATTGGCGGGACTTTGGGGAAGTGATTGGGATTAGATAAGGTTATTAGGAGGGAGCCCATCTCCAAATGGCTTTAAAAGCAAAGAGAAAAAAGACCAGAAGAGATCCACACATTCCCTGTCTCTTGCCATGTGATGCCCTGGGTCCCCTCGGGACTCTACCAGACCTGAGTCCTCCACACTGGCCTCCAGAAGGAGTCATGAGCCCAGATAAATGTCCTTTCTTTATAACTCACCCAGCCTGGGAACTATGTTGTTGGCCAAAGAAAATGGACCAACACAGTCTTTCCAAAGAAAGGCAATAGTTCGTTTAAGATGGACCCCCCACACCTGCTGTCTTCCCAAGGTGGGAAGGGGACTGTGAGTCACTTGGCAGAGCACAGGGACAGAGGGAGGGGTAAGGAACGGGGGACACAGTGCACTGGTTCAATCTGAAAACAAATAGGTAGGGACATTTTTCTGTATGTAGCTCTTGATATTATTTCTACGCTCCTCTCAGAGTTAGTGCAATGAGACTCCACCAGTTTTCTGCCTCTCCTGCATTCTGCGTGTTTCTGAGCGAGGGGCGACCCTTGCTCCAGGCAAGCAAGTCTGCCAGGACATGATTCATCGGGGGGATGGATGTGTGACCCCAACAGGCCTATGGGGAGGCTTGCTAAGGGCGCTGGTTAGAAAGCCACCTCGCCCCCTGAGGTCACAAGGCATGAAGGCCATGCTCACCTGGAGCTTCTGGGGCCATCTTCCTACCAAAGCTCGAGAACGGAGCCCCAACATGGACGACGGCAGCGCCTGGGTCCTGGTGTCAGAGGGAGTCCCTGGCCCTCCAGCACAGCACCTGTCCAAGTACTGGTGCTGCCTGGACGGCCCAAGACCAACTGCATTACCAGGGCTGGATCTGTAGCCACCTGTGTTTAAAAAAAAAAAGTAGTAATAATAATATTGGCAATGCTGAATGGATTAACCCTTCCTCTCCTACCCTGAAAGTAGGATCCATAAAAGAAAAAAAATTAGTAAATTGGACTTTGTTAAATTTTTCTGCTATTTAAAATACACCATTTAAAGAACAGAAACAGCAAAGGCCTGGAGAAAACACACTTGCAAGCCATGTGTCTGATGAGGGACTCACTCGCACAGCAAACTAGGACACAAAGGCTTGATGTCATCAGTCATTAAGAAAACGCAAATGACCCGTTAGAATGGCGACAACTAAAAAGACAACTCGCGGAGGACTGAAAAGGCCACAGAGCTAGAAAGCTGGGGAGGATGGAAAATGACCGAAGCACTTAGGAAAAGTTTGTCCAGTTCTTACAAAGTTAAAACTAGGCTCACCATAGGATGCAGCCATTCCATTCCTAGATTTTTACCAAAGAGAAATGAAAGTCTATATCCACACAGAGTCTCGTACACAACGCTCACTACAGCTTCCTTCCTAAGAGCCCCAAAACTGAAACGACCCATAAGTCCACCCAAAGATGAATGAACAAGCAAATTCGGGTCTATCTGTAACTTAAAGTCCTACTCAGCATAAATAAATAAATAAATGGTGACTATTGATACACCATTTTTATAGTTGAAACTCAAAATAATTATACGCAACAAAAAAAGCCAACCAAAACAGAATATACTCGGTACGGTTCCATTATATGAAGCTAGAAGATGCGGACTGAGCCGATCAGTCGTTGTCTAGAGAGAACAAGGAGGAGGGAGAGAGAAGGACGAGAAGCTTTGGGGGATGATGAATATGTTCACCTTGATCATGTTGGCAGTTCACAGGTATGTAATATGCCAAAGCTTGCCAAATTGCAAATTGCACACTTTAAATATATGCCATCTTATTTTTTTTTTTTTTTTTGCGGTACCAGGGATTGAACCCAGGGGCGTTCTACCTCCGCGCTACACCCCCGGCCCTATTTTTTATACTTTATTTTGAAACCGGGTCTCACGAAGTTGCAGAGGGCCTCACTAAGGAGAGAGAGAAAGATGGAGAGAAAGAGAGAGAGAGAGCGAGCGAGTTGAGGCTGGCCACGAACCCGGATCCTCTGGTCTCCGCCTCCCAAAGTACTGGGATTACAAGCGTGCACCACCACGCCCAGCTGTGCCATCTATTTTTAAAATGTCAGTTTGTCTCTGCAAATCTATAAGAATTATACTATCTCCTTTTGGCAAATTAAAAAATGAATAATAAGAAAAAGAACAGATTCAGAAAGTTAAGTTCCACAGCTCACACACGTGCAGGGGAAAAAGACTGAAATAGCCTGGGTGGATTATCTCAGACGAATCCATTCATTTTTCTAGAACTCAGTTTCTCCATCCATCAAATAAGGAGCTAGATTATGTAATTTGTAATTTGAAGATGAGTTGAAAATGAAAGATTTTCAATAAGTAAGCTTCAAATGATTTCTTCATTTGGAGCTCTTATTTCATATTTCATATTTACAGGGAAAGTTCTCCTATAACGGGTGTGTCTCTCTAGCCAGGCAAAGGAGCAGAGAGTACGTCCTCTCTATATGATTCATATAGCGACCATGGCAAATGGCAGGACTGTCCCCAGGAGCCCCTTCCAACATGCTGAATAGACACTTGTGAGCAGGAGGAACCCCAAGAGAAAGGCACATTGTACCCTTGCATCATAAATCTCGCAGACCGCTTCATGAAAAATAACTTTGGGTCCAGAAACTCCACTAGAAAAACGTCTAACCTGTCTTCAAATTCGGGCGCTCTGAGAAGTTCACATAGCGGCAGGTTGAGATTCAGTTCGTACATCTTAGTGCTCCGGCATGTTACATTTGGCTAGAAAACCAAATGCCCGCTTTCTGGCAAACCACACTGTATTCATAGGTGTGAGCTCTTACCAGAGCTCTGTCAGCTTGCCATCAGACATATGGCCCGTCCCTCCGGCTCTATAATAAATAACAAGTAGCTCAGCTTATTAGATGAGTGTTAATATTCCACATCCGGAAAACCAAGAATTTAAAGAGAAGTAAGCACTTTGGAGGAAATTAACCCAAAACCCATTAGTAGGCCAGCACAGGTTAAGGAGGGCTTATGGCTTTTAGTCTATACATTGTTTCTGTGTGTATTTTAAAAAAAAAAGTATGTTTCTATCAATGTATTTTTAAAAAAAGTATGTTTCTATCAAAGTCGTGAGCAGATAGTAAGCCTTTGTCTTTCGGTCCTCTGCAGAGAAGAGCTTGGGACAAGGTCTTAGTAATACTAGGGAGCCTGGCGGGGAAGTGAGGCCGGGAGAGAAGGAAGCCAATGGGTGGGATAATACGCAGGTTATCATCCTGGGTAATGGGCTCAGATCACTGGGGAACATCTAGGAGCCTGCGCTAAGCACACGGCCACCAGGGCTGCCTCCTCGCGGGAAGTAGTCAAGGCCCGTGCCCAGCGATGCCCACCCTCGCTGGCTGAGGGGTCCCCCCAGGTGTTTTGACACAAAGCACTCTGGCCTGCTCAGTTAGAGGGCTCCCCTGTTCAGTCAGAAGAGGCCTCCAGAGGTAGAATGTGGGTCCAATCCCCAGCAGATGGGGCTACCAGGGAGTCGAAGGAACTACTGGGAGATATTCTGCAGTTGCCCCTTAGGGTGGGCTGCAAGGATATGAGCGGGACACTGATGGAATGAGCTTGGTCAAAAAAAAAAAATGTAAGTGTTCATCTGTATAGACTTGACTTATGTTTACGTTTGCTGATTTGACCTATATTTTTTTAGACCTCCATTTCTACTAAATGTGCAGTCTGTCTTCCTTTGCTCCTTCAGTCTCAGGACTTCTACAGAGCCATGTAATCCCACCCTACAGACCCCAGAGAAAACTTCCTGAGACAGAAGCACACCACATAGAAAGCAAAGGGGGGTGGAGTGAAACACCCGCCCTTCCAAAAGAAAGCGTGGCTTCGTTCAAGGGAGACCTTGGAATTGAACTAAAGAGTTCCGGGCCACATCGCTGCAACAGAGCCAGCACCCTTCTCAGGAAGGTGTGAGTCAGACATCAGCTGCCCACACGTGACCTCATAGAATGGACAGGGCATTCAGACACACATGTCACCACTATCATACAGATGACCTCATCAAGAAACCCCAAGACACTTTGGACCAGACCCATGGGGGAGCACAGCCACTCTGGAGGCTTCAAACGAAACAGAAGTGACCGACTCCGTTAAGGAGGGGACCAGCCCCAGAACCCAGAAAAGCCCTGCATATTCAAATGTGGACTCGGAAGCATCTGACCTGGGGGACTCAGAAGTCACCAATCTTTACCCTCAGGACCACCCCAGTTAGCCAGGTGGATAGGGAGGGAAGCAACATGGTGGGTTCTGCCTTCAAGGGCTCACAGTCTGGTGATAAAACAGATGGGGCTAAACTACCACAGTACAGGGGCCACAGGGAAGCTCTGTGAAGGAAAAAAGAAAACGGCGGAGTTCAAAGCCAGAGGGAGAGAGGGGAGGGCTTCCAGGGCTGGCAAGGGCTCATGGGTATTTCTGAGCTGTGTCAAGTGGGATTTCGCCAGATGCAGGAAGTGGGGCAGGGCATATGGGGCAGCGACAAAGGGAAACAGAGGCTCAGGAACTGGAAGTGTGGAGCGGTGTCAGGAGACAGGCCCAGTGGCTCCTGAGACAGTAACCAAGGACAAGGAATGCTCACAGAACTCGTCTCTAGTTCCCGAATTTTAAAAATGACCGATTTGTTTCATTAGATATTGAATAGTGTATCATTTACATCTCTTTGTATCATTCACTGTATTATTGTATTTTAAAAGTGCTTGGTTTGTATTTAATTAATTTATAATCAAATAATGAAGTCCTAATCCCTTAGAGACTTTTTTTTTTGTGGTACTGGGGATTGAATCCAGGAGATTCTACTTCCAAGCTACATCCCCAGCCCTTTTTATTTTTTACTTTGAAACAGAGTTTCACTGAGTTGCTGAGGCTGGCCTCAAACCTGCAAGCTTCCAGTCTCAGCCTCCCAAGTACTGGGAATATAGGCATGCGCCATGATGTCTAGCTTCTTAGCAACTCTTAATCATTTCCCAAATTTGTTATCTCCTTCTTGCACAGGAACCCCAGGATTTAGTGGGGCCACATGGAGACGTAAAATAAAGACTAGATTCCCATCCCCACTTGCTGCGAAGGGTGGGCGTGGGAGTGAGCTGCGGCTCATGAGCTGGGGCTGCAGTTCTCCTATGGCCCATTCCGGATGCCTCCACACAGTGCCCTGGAGGCCCACTTTCCCGTCTGCTTCGTGGTGGAGAACTCAGGATCAGGGCCTTTCTTCCTACCTGGAGACATGTCTTCAGCTACCAAATCTGAGACTCTCCAATGCGACAGTTTTTCACCAGGTTTCATTGCCAAGCCCCCTGCGGGGCGACAGACACGCTGATAACCACAAGATGCCGGGACAGACCCTCTAATGGGAAAGATTTGCAGAGGAGGGATTTCCGACCTGGGTTGGTGGGTGAATGAAAGGCTTATAAAGGAAATGGAGGGAAACCAGGCTCCAGATAAGCGGTGTACCTGTGAAAAGGGGTAGGAGGATTAAAAAAAAGACCATGATTTGGTTCAGGAAACAAAGAGGTGCGGGAGTTAGCTGGTCAAAAGACACTGATAAGAAGAATATCCTGCCTCGTTCATGAGTGTAAACGGAAGTCCACTGCAGTGGCTTGAATACGGTGTGCCCCCTCCAACGCTCATGCTGAGATTTAATCTGCATTATGGGATATTAAGAGAGGGGCCAGAGCCGGGCATGGTGGCGCACGCTTGTAATCCCAGTACTTGGGAGGCAGAGACCAGAGGATCCCGGTTTGCGGCCAGCCTCAGCTACTTAGTGAGGCCCTCCGCAACTTCGTGAGACCCGGTTTCAAAATAAAGTATAAAAAATAGGACCGGGGGTGTAGCTCGGAGGTAGAATGCCCCTGTGTTCAATCCCCGGTACCGCAAAAAAAAAAAAAGAGGGGGGCCAGGTAGGACCTTCACGAGGCGATCAGGGCTCCGAGCTCATGAGTGGACTCATCCATTCCTTCGATTCGTGGGTTCATGGGTTAGTGCAGTGTCTTGCGAGCTGGTTTGGCAAGGTCTCTCTCGCGCTTCCTGTTCCTCACCACATGCTGCCCGTGCTGCCTGGGACTCCGCCAGCAGGAAGGCCATCACCGCATTCAGCCCCTCAGCCTTGGACCAGAACAGTAGCCAAAATGAACCTCTTTCCTTAGTAACTCGCCCGACCTGTGGCATTGCACTTCTAGCAACAGAAAGCAGACTAAGACACTCCCCCCAGATGTCTAAAGATGCTGTCAAGCTTCGAGATGTGCCATCGGACAAGGAAAGAAGCTGGTAAGCAGATGCACCCCCCGACCCTTGTCTGCATTGTGTACCTCCTAAAGGCCCGGAAGACCTGAGAGGTGCCAGGCAGGAAGAGCAAGGCCTGGTCCACAGCTGTGCCCCTCTCTGCCCACCCCTGTCTCTAGCCCACGGCGTGGGGGCCTCACACTCATGCCTGGACACCCCCGGCCACAATGGCGAATCTCCTTTCCCACCAACTGCGAGCAGCACCAGCAGCCACACCCCGCTGTATGGCGCCCATGCCATGCTGTGCAGACTGCCTCAGAAGACCGGCCGACCCACCCAAGGCCTGGGAACAGGGCTGGAGCCATTGAGCAGGGGATCCAGGCCCTGGCGCCCTGTGCAGGTGTAGACCTTTGTTTTAGAGCTTTAACCATTTGTGAATTCTTCTGGTTTTACTCCCACGTGCAGATCATCCCGAGAATTCCTTCACTGTGGGAAATCCTACAGTCTCACACCTAAAAATAAAACCACTTGGGTGACAAGACCATGAAGTCATATCCAACTCCTTGGCCTGCTCTTCCCCTCTGTTTATGTTTCTATTGAGCCTCAGTGCCAAACACCTCTGCGTTTTAATCTCTTGTTGCTGTTAATTGGCGCATTGTAATCTTACATCTTGATGAGGTTCAGGGTGATAGAGGAACACATGCGCGCAGCACTCGTTGAGCCTACCCCAGTTCCCACCCCACTCCCTCCTCCTCCCCACCTTCCCCTGCTCAGCATGGTGATTGGCTTTGATGAGTTTGTGTGTGTACATCATGTCCAGTCAGGAGTTTCCCTCTTCAAGTCTCCCTCCCCTCTCCCGCCTCCCTCAGTCAGGTCCCCTCCTTCACTCCACTAAGGTTTCTCCTCCTTTGTCTGGAGTCCCTCCTGTGGTCCAATTTCTCCCTAGCTTCCGCATATGAGGGAGAACATCTGGCCTTTCATGTTTTTTGATTGACTAATCTCAGCATAATATTCTCTAGTTCCATCCATTTCTCTGCAAAGGACATTATTTTGTTCTTCTCTATGGCTGAGTAGATTTCTATTGTGTATATATACCATAATTTTGTAATCCATTCATCTGTGGATGGACGTCTCGACTGGTTCCATAGTTTGGCAATTATGAATTATGCTATAAACATAGATATGCAGGCATTACTATGGTAGTCTGGTTTCAGTTCTTTAGGGTAGATACCCAGGAGTGGTACCATGTCTTGTTTTAAATTCCATTAGCCAGGCATGGTGTCGCACACTTGTAATCCCAGCACACGGGAGGCTGAGACAGGAGGATCGCAGGTTCGTAGCCAGCCTCATCTACTTGTGAGGCCCACTGCAACTTAGTGAGACCCTGTTTCAAACTAAATACATAAATAAATCGGGCTGGGGGTGTAGCTCAGAGGTAGAGTGCCCCTGGGTTCCATCCCCAGTACCACAAAAATAAATAAATATATTCCATTGCCTCAGCCCAGCTCCCAAGCCAGCGGCTAGAATTAGCCAGGATTCTGTTTCTGACTCTCACCTGCCACAGTGCCACACAGAGACCTCACATGTCAGCCTCCCTCCCCAAACCTTCAGTGGCTCCCCAGTGCCCGCGTTCTCCTGTCTTGTCATGGCACTGGAAGCTTCCATGACTTGGTCCAACTTTCTCACCAGTTCTATCACCCTGTCACAGTGCCTCGTCTACTACGCCCCCCACACCCACACTTGAATCCCCACGCCCTCCAGACCGAACTCACGTGTGCTGTCCTCCTGCCGAGAATGCCCCTTCCCTGGCCCAGCCGCTCTCTCCCTCTAGAAGCACCACTCAAAATCATCCAATGCGCCCCATTCTAGGCTGCTGCTTTCTGTCTCCACAGAACTCCCCTTGCAGCTCGTTTATTATTTGTTTCCTCTCTGACTGTCTGTACTTAGAGGCCAGGGGCCCCAGCCTTGCCCATCTCCAGGTCTAGTCCAAGGTAGGTATTCAATAAATATTTATCTGGGCAAATATATTTAAATGGATGCTGACTGAAATTCTCACTAATATGTAAATGACTGATAGCCTTGTCTCAGGAATAGTGCTAGTTTCAGGTACAAAGAGGCAGAAGGGTAAGAGTTCCTGCTGTCCAAATCAAGCTCAGGGGCTTGGGTGGAACTACAAATAAGCCGTTTTCCAACTCTGGAGGCAGCTAGCCTTTGGAGAGGGCAGCATGGGGTCTATCCAACGGGAGGGCTTTGATTTCCCCAAATCTGTTAGTTCAGATGAGAAAGTTCATTTTTCCTATTAGGGATGTTTGCCAAGGTTGTAATTTTAAGGGCTTTCTAAGCCTTATATTTGCAATTCAGTTTAACAGCTTTCTAGGGCTTGCGATTTGCTTGCTGGCTTTTCCAGTCCCCAAAGACTCTGAAACACAGAGTCGGTAAAAAGTAACGTGTCACTTCTGAGAGGGAAGAGCCGGTCGGCTGGTGCTGAGCAGGCCGGTGAGCACTGGAGCTCGTCAATGATTAACGAGCAGACCTTAGCTGGCAGACCCGGGAACAGCGTGGCCTCTGATTCAGTTTTGTTTTTGCAGATGCGGTCCTCACGAAAACAGGACAAGGGTGCGCCCAGCCCAGGGTGGGGGAGTCTGCCTGCACCACCTCATTTCTGGCTTGGCGGCCCCCTCCTGGGTCTCTCTCGCCAGTGCTGCCAATGTTTTTGAATCTCCTGGTGGTTTCGTGTTGTGGATAAAGGTCCAGTATTTACTTGGACGAAGACACTGATTCATTTTGCTCTGAATCCTCGTTCCGCTTACAGCCCACCTCCTCGGGGGCAGCAGGGGGACTGACCCAGCCTTCCCACCACCTCATCTCATGACACCTTCTCAGGTCGCGGTTGGAAAACCAGCACCCTCCCAAGTCTGGGCCCGGGCACTTGTTACGATGAGCGGAACCACAGCAGCTGGGGATGCCTGGGTCCAGCGGAGCAGAGGACGGGCTCACCCGGGTGGGAGAAGCGCTCGCCCCAGGGTGGGAAGCAGAGGACTGGCTCACCCAGCGGGACAGGGCTCTGGGAAAATGGGTTGAGATGGGTGGGAAGGGCTGAAACCCCCAAAGTCAGGGAGCGGCTGGATCTAGAAATGAATGCCCTCTAAGAAGCAAGAACAATAGTTCATTTTTTAATTGGGTTATTTGGGGGGGTTGGTGTTAAGCTTTTTGAGTTATGAATAGATACTTCTCAAAAAAATAAGTTCAGCATCATTAGCAATTAGAAAATACAAGTCAAAACAACACGGATTCCATCTAACTCCAGTTAGAATGGCAATCATCACAAATACAAACAATAATAAATACTGGTGAGGATGTGGGGAAAAGGAACTCTTATATACCGTTGGTGGGATTATAAATTAGTCACTTTGGAGATCAGTATGAAGCTTCCTCAAAAGACTAAGCATAGAACACTATACGCACCAGTTATACAAGTCCTCGGTATCTTTCAGAAAGAATTAAAGTTAGAATACTATAGTGATCCATGCATACCCCTGTTGATGGCAGCACAATTCACAACGGCCAAATTGTGGAACCAAAGCAGGTGTCCACCAACAGGTGAACGGATAAAGAAAATGTGGTCTCTGCCAGGCGTGGTGGCGCACGCTTGTAATCCCAGTACTTTGGGAGGCGGAGACCGTAGGATCCGGGTTCGCGGCCAGCCTCAGCTCTCTCTCTCACTCTCTCTCTCCCCGTCTCTCTCTCTCTCTCTCTCTCTCTCTCTCTCTCTCTACCTAGTGAAGCCCTCCACAACTTCATGAGACCCAGTTTCAAAATAAAGTATAAAAAAATAGGGCCGGGGTGTAGCGCGGAGGTAGAATGCCCCTGGGTTCAATCCCCGGTACCGCAAAAAAAAAAAAATGTGGTCTCTACACACTAGAATTTTACTCAGTCATAAAGAAGAACAAAATTATGTCATTTGCAAGAAGATGGCTAGAACTAGAGACTATGATGCTAAGTGAGATCAGCCAGTCTCAGAAAGACAAGGGTCATATGTTTTCTCTCACATGTGGAAGCTAGAGAGAAATAGGAAATAAAACGTACTTTAGTCAAATGAGGAGAGAAACCAATAGAATAGTGGAAGGGGATTGGGAAAGAGAGGTGGGCAGGGGGAAAAGAAGGTTTGAGAAAGAGAACAGTCAAATAATGTCATGTCTGTACATGAGGGATCACTAGGAATCTGAGATGTACGGGAGAGAGCAAGGGGGAGTGGATTCCATCTAAGGGGACAGGATGCGGAGCGAAACATACCACGTGATGTGTGTGTATATTTATGCATCTCTTTGAATCTCACTGTGATGTATAAATACAATGCACCAATTAAAGTATTAAAAAAGCAATAACAGTACATGTTCTTATCCATAGTATAACATTTCCTTAAAGGAATTTACATACAAGTTTTTCAAGCTGGGAAATGGTGATCGAGGGAACGTGCCTGGATGGCTCGGTTCGTTTTCCCATTTTCTTTGATTGCACAACAGAGCCTTCCTTCTCTATGGTGTTGGTCCACTTTCCTTCTCTGTAACAAATGCCTGAGACAGTCACCTTATAAAATGAAAAGGTTTCTCCTGGCTGACAGTTTTGGAGGTCTCAACCCCTGGTCAGCTGGACCTGTGGTGAGGCAGCGCATCAGGGCAGGAGGGCGTGGGGGAAGAAGCCCTCGCTTTATGGCGGGAAGCAAAAGAGAGTAGGAGGAAGAGACTGAGGCCCCCCACCCCTTTGAGGGCACACCCCCAGTGACCTGAGGACCTCCCACCGGGGCCCACCTCTTAAAGGTCCCCCCAGTAGCACCACGCTAGGGACCAAGTCTTTCCCACATGGCCCTCTGAGAAACACTTAAGACCCAAAGCATAGCACATACTAAAAATGTTCTCACTTAGCACATATAGGAAAAGTCATATTCTATCCACAAAAAGCAAAATCTATCAACAAGTTTTCAATTAGTTATTCAAACAACCCCCAGATATTCTGAAAAGGGAAAATCCAGTGCGGCAGGAAGGGCTAACTAGGTTTCTAAACAGAAGACATCTGTGACATAATGCTTTGGGTTTCTTTTTATGTTAGACAAAAATATATTTCTAAGTGATAATAGTATGCTCTTTTCAAGGTAATTACCTCTTTCTCTATATGTAATTCATTTCATGATTTGGTATATTTCTAAACTATGGGTTTTTTAATTATTTTTGTAATTTGATTTAAAATTTAATTTAAAACTACAAGGAAGAGATTTCTGATTATAGAAGGTTTAAGTATTAAATCAAACACAAGAAAGATAGGCTCCCTTCCTCTAGATGATAAAAATAAATCTAAAACATATCTTGTTAGGATAATGAATATATAATGTCAGAATCCAAATGCTACCATCTTTCAGGTCTTGATCAAATGCCAACACTTTTAAAAATATAAAGACCTGTGCATGCGGGTGGTGTGTGTTTGTCAGTGTTCCTTTCTAGCTAAAATGTTCTTACCACCCCTTACTGAAGTTTTTGTTTTGCTTAAGCCTATTTATTGATTAGACCGGAGGGGCCACATGGCCCAGGGCTCCTGTGTATTGGCCAGCGAAGACATATGAGTTGATTTAGTTAAAAGGCTCAGCCCAGTAGGGTTGGTTGATAGCAATTACCTTAGCCACCAGATGAGAATACAAAGGCTGGAGAATAGAAATAAATTGGCAAGGAAGAAGACTCGAAGGTTATGACTGTTGTGTAGAAAAGTGTGCAGAATGAGCTAGTATAAAGCCACATTTTACTGTGCTCAGAGTCCATGGGTCATGAATTTGCTGGGCCAAGATATAGCAATAAACGGCTTTCACCTGTTCTGCAATATCTAGGGCATTCTCTGATTTAAAAAATAAACAAGTAGATAAATCAATAAATCCACTTCCAACTGGTGTAACAGACCACAGAAACGCGCAGCCACGTGACCGGCTTTAGCCAGTGGAACACGAGCAGACACATCGCAGCCAAGGACTGACGTGCACTCCTGTGTGGGGCTTGCCTCTTGAGTTCTGCTGTTGCCATGAGAAGAACCAGGGAGCCACCCTCCTGGCTCCAGGGGAAGGAGGACATGTGGATCAGAGCCACCCCAGCCTAGATCAGTTGAGCCCAGCCGGCCTGGGGACGTGTGAGCAGACCCGGCCAAGGTCAGCAAAGCCACTAAGCCAAGCCCAGGCCGAAGCAGCCAACCTCAGCCAACCGCAAGCACGACAGCTAAATAAACACTCACTGCTGTGCTCCACTGGGGATCTGGAGCTGTTATACTGCATTTTTCTGGTGTAAACTAATACAGTGCTTCAGAAGGAACACTAGAGAATAGAAATGTCTACTGTGGAGGCCGTAAGTAATTCGCCCTGATGTGCATGACATAAAACATTCCCCTGCGTCCCCTGCACCATTTTATATAATGAACACTTTGCAGAAATCGTCCCTTTTTCGCCAATGCTTTTGGAAAGGGAAAACGTGCTGAGTTCCACCTCTGAGGACCCAGATTGAGGTTCTGGGATACATGAGGCAGCGTGGAGGAGCCCTCTAGGAGAGAGAATGCAGGAGTTGCAGGGAGGTTCACCGGTTCCCTAGACCACAAAACTGGGGGCGCAGGGAATTCCTAACTCCAAGCCCCAGAGAGTCTCTCAGATGACAGCAGCTGTTTAACGAATATAGCGCTCCACTACGGGTCTCACCAGAGATCAACACAGAAATTAGAGAAGACAGGTAGCCTCATGGTTAATACTGAAGACATAGAGCCAAATGGTTAATGCTGGAGGCACCCCTGCCAGGGTTAAAGCCCAGCTCCATTAACTAGTACCTGGGGCCAGTTAAAATTTTTCTCAGTTTCACTGGTAACATGCGGACAATAATGGTATCCACATTGAAGAACTTTGGGGAGGAGTAAGCGAATGTAGATGTGTCAACTACTTCTGCAGCATACGTATTTATATAAATATACTACATAAATAGGAACACCCAATGACTACAACTGTCTTCCTTAGCTTCAGCTAAGGAAAAATTGACAAAATTTGGGACAGTCTTTACGTGACTTCAGATCATGACAAAACCTTCTGAAATGGATGAAAGTTTCCTCCCACTTCTCTTGGATCCTGTTCCCTGACGCTCACTAACACTTCCTACTGTCCATTACTTGCAGCCTCTATGTCAGGCCGTGACGATTCTGACTGGCTCTGGGTGTTTTCTGTCTGCCCCACTAGATTCACCATCCAGCCTCCTCTCCTCTGCTCGGAGCCCCAGGGTGCATCCCTTTCTGTTCCATATCCACAGGTTCCCTCGCTCTGCTTCCAGTTGAGAGGCCGGCAGCTCCGAGGGCAGGAGGGGGGTGAGGTCAGAGTACTTACTACTCCACTTCCCTTCCCAAGAGCCTGCCATGGGCTGACTGTGTCTGCTCAAAGACAACCTCTCCGATCTAGCAGCGTTTTCAGCACAGTCTTTTGATTACCATGTGCATTCAGGCCGGGGGTTGGTCACGTGTTTCCATCCTTAGGATTCTGCACTTTTTCTTGTTGTTTTCTTGTACCCAGTTTGAGTGTGATGCCTGTTTCCTCTCCTCTTGGGATCCACAGTAATTGGTAGCAAAGGACCTCTAGGACAGACCTTCACAATAGCACCCCAGAGCTGTGTTGCTTATGTAGCTACGAAAGGCACAGAAAGCTCCCTTGCTGGACAGTAACGGATGGCAGGTCATTGTGGCACCAGCAGCATCAGGATCACTTGCTCATGGTGGCCTGAGGATGGCGTGCATGTGGACGTAGGGGCAGCGGGGCTTGGGAAACGCAGCAGGAAGCTGTTAACATCTTTGCAAAATAGTTTGATCATCGCATCACTATAATCCCCGTACTTGGGAGACTGAGATAGGAGGATCGTAGGTTCCAGGCCGGTCTCAGCAACATAGAGAAACTCAGCAATCTAGCGAGACCTTGTTCCAAAAACAAAAAATAAAAAGGCCTTGGGGGTGTATCTCAGAGACAGAATACCCCTGGGTTCAATCCCCAGTACCAAAAAAAAAAAAACAATGCTTCTCTTGTCTAATCACTTAAATGAGCCATCACATTATGTCATGTGATCTTGGCTTATTTTGTCGGTTCTCCCTTCACTATTTATTTGGGGGGAAGAGCCAGATTTAGAAGCACTGTGGAGAGTTGAGATTGCATGAGGCAAGGATGCTGTATAAGGAATTTGAGGGATGAGCCCCAGGCGCGTGCACTTTGCCCTTTGGGAAAACTCAGTGGGTCAATCAGTTAGATGCTCATGTGGTGTTTCCATCAGCATTCTCATTGCTGTGACCCAAAACACCTGACCACAACAGAGAGGAAGGAGACGGATTTGCTCACACTTCTGAAGATTTCAGGGATTCTTAGGCCCGTGAAGTCTGGGGAACTCAGAGCATGGCACAGGGAGCAGAGAGAGGAGAGAACAAGTCCTCTGTGCTCACACCATGGAGGCCAGAAGCAAGAGAGAAAGAGCAAGGGGAGGAGGGACCACCTACAACCCCCAGGCCACACCCCCAGGAGCCCCTCCTCAGCAACCAAGCCCCGCCTCCAACATGGCTGCCTTGTCCCTGCGAGGTCTAGGGACACCAATCCATAACACATGGTAATGCCACTCACCGAAAGATACATCTAGAAGCACGCATAAGTCAGAGAGAACTACTACCCTCCTCGTGTATTCCCCTTTGCCGATATTTGAGGAAACTTTCAAACGTGCATGATATGCAAATGAGAAAAAAGTTCCAAAGTCAATATTCAGTGAGGACGTTAAGTGTGCATATTCAGTCCAATGAGGCCATCATCTAGCCTGATACCTGACTGGTAGTCTATAGGTGAGATCTTATGCCTTGCTACCCTTTATGGGTTCTTCTTTGAGGACTGTCTTCCTGGGAAACCTCAAATAGAAAGGATATTTTGATTTTCCTTGAGCCTCAATGGAAGCATTCACCTATTTGCTTATTATTTGTGCTGTCATTCTGACACATTCTGGCCGTTGCAAGAGCAGGGCCATTCTGAACAGTCAGTCCCATGACCTTCAATTCTGGATCATAATAAAAATATTCCACATGGAAGCGTTAGTCACAGTACAGCAACCGACTATGTCAAAAAAAGAGTGCGTAATTTCTGCACATAAATCGTCCATTTCTCCTTGACAATTCCTCTCAACTTGTCGGGAGAAGGCAGCACCAACAAACAGCCAGAATCAAAGTCAACCCAGTCCCGGTAACCACCAACACAAAGACCTGTTCATGATCTATAACTTGCCATGAGAAAGGTTTGGTCTCAGGACCCAGCCAAGAAGCACGAGATCATGATGCAGCAACAGCACGCTGAGCATGAAATGTCTACTCCAACTGGAGGAAAAAGAACCAATATTAACCTCCCAGCACCAGCATTGGCCATATTGTCCACACCTGTGCTATCCAAGATGGCAGCCGCTAACCACCTGTGGGTCTTTAGCCAAAATCAAATAAAATTAAGATAAAATTAAGAACTAACTCCCTGTTCACATTTCTTGTGTGTGTGTGTTTGTGTGTGTGTGTGTGTGTGTGTGTGTGTGTGTGTGTGTGTGTGATGCTAGGGATTGAACTCAGGGGCATTCTACCTCCGAACTACACACCGAGCCTTATTTTATTTTGTTTTGTTTTTTTATTTGGAAACAGGGTCTCCCTAAGTTGCTGAGGTTTTGCTAAGTTGCTAAGGTTGTTCTAGAACCTACAATCTTCCTGTCTCAGCCTCCCAAGTACTGGGATTACAGACATGCACCATCATGCCTGGCTTCCTGATCACATTTCAAGCACTCGGTAGCCACATGAGCCTGACGACTCTTCTATTGGTCAGTGCAGAACATGGAATATGGCTGTCACTGCAGAAAATTCTACTGGACAATGTCAGTCTATATAGCTACTGCATGCAGGCACTCAAAGCATGCTACATCACTTAATCCCCACAAGAAACCAGGGGAAAAATAGGAAAAAGGAGGGGTTGATTGGACCTATTTTATATATGCAGAAACTGATGGCTCTTCAGTGTCTGCCGGCCATCTGCTTTTCAATGCACATCCACTCGTCTGCACTGATGGGGTCTGCAGGCCAATGCAGCTTTTCCCTGCACTATAGACCAGGAAGCAAGGTCTGACCCCTCCTGTGCTAGGACGGCCAAAGCTAATGACTGAGGTCCATTTTCAATTCCAGTGTGTTGAACAAAAAGAAAGGGCGCATTCCCATGTTTTTTTCTAATTAAAGTAAGTCATCCTTGCTTGGCATTCCGTCCAGAACTGTTTTGTTTTGTGTTGTTTTTAATGTGTGGGGTCAATCTGCTCAAATCCCAAGCAGTCTTTTCCATATGCTTCTCTTTCTCTTTTTTATAGTTCCTTTAAGTACAAGTGCTAAATCTGTGCCATATTTTTATTAGTTTTACACTGATGTTGTTGACATTTTTGAGAGCTATTTGATGTCTGAGACACTCATGAACCTTTAATTTGCTCTTTTGAAACTTTAAAAAAAAAAGAAAAGAAACTCTGACATAGCAAGGGAAGGACTGTTTGTATCTAGACAAACCACCTTGGACCCAAATATATTTCAACTGGGTCTGAAAGTTCCTATATTTTATTAGTTACCCAATAAGCTGTTATTAAGCTACACAGGGAAGTATTTTCTAGTACCTTCTCCCAGGCTGCATCTCCACTCCTCACACTTCGTAAGAGAAATTCAAGGCAGGGAGAGGATCAGATTCATCCCAAGAGTCAAATCTGTTGGCTCTTTCCCGTCCTGCCTGACGCAGCACCGACCCCATCACAAATTCTCCCGGACGCCTCATGCCGGCAGCAGAGCGGCATGAGCTACATGCTGAGTTCAGTGGAGTAACTTGTGAGCCTCAGCATTTGCACACGTGGGGTCACGCGGGACCTCTCTGACCGAGCCAGCCATTCTCCCTCACATCTGTTGGATAATCGGAAATCCAAATGCGCAAGGTAGTGCTGGGAATGGAGAAACTGGAACAAAGAGACCAGGTCCTGAAGCCCACTCTTCCCTGATAGAGGCGCGCAAACGACTGTATCGATTGCATAAACACCCAGCACTCGGCACAGCGGAGAAGGTGGCCGCCAACGGTGGCCCCTCTCCATCCATCCATTCTCTGTCCATCCTCACCTTCCTAGCCCTCTTCTCTCTTTCTTTCTTCTCAGCTTTTGCTTTTCCTTATCTCTGATTCCCAAAAGAGGCCTGGGAGGCAAACTCTGGGTGAGCAGGCCCCAGTTAGGATGGCTATTATCATAAAGACACAAAATAATAATAACAACAAATGCTGGCAAGGATGAGGAGAAAGGGAAACGCGCATGTGTTGTTGGTAGGGATGTAAATTAATACAGCCGTTATGGGAAAACAGCAAGGGGTTCCTCAAAATACTAAAAATAGAGCAACTCTATGATCCAGCAATCCCACTCCTGGGTATCTATCCAAAGGAAAGGAAATCCACATGTCAAAAAGCATCAATAACCACGCCATGTTTATCGTGGCGCTGCTCACAGGAGCTGAGATAGATACACAGTCCACCTACATGTCCATTAACAGGTGAGTGGATGGAGAAAATGTGATATTATTGTGATATTATTGTGATATAACAGGATATTATTGAGCCATAATAAAAATAAAATCCCGATATTTGTGGCAGCATGGCAGAACCTTAAGGACATTGAGTAAATAACAGAAAGACAGATACCCCATGATCTTTTGTGTGGACGCTGTAAAAGCTGACTACATACAAGCCCAGAGCTGGACCAGAGGCTGGAGAGTGGGGGAGGGGAGGAAGAGAGAGAGGTTGGTCATGGAGGACAAAGCTAAAGCCGCACGTCCACCTGCGCTCCTCTCACATCAAAGAATGTCATCGCACCCAGTGGAATCCGTAAGGTCTCAAGGAAACGCGCAGCACTAACAAAGAAGAGAGGGTGTTAAATGTGGCGTGGCGAGGCCCGCCATCAGATGGGGTAGGCTGGTGGGAACAGGGAGGAACCCAGACGCACAGGAGCGGCTGCTCTTCCAGGGAGGAGAAAAGAGACCAGTGGAAAGTGCTGGCAGTGGTCTCAGGCGGTGTCCCCACTGGAGGCGGGGCTGGTGATGAGCCAGGATCCACCTGGACTGCCACCCCGGTCCTCCGAGCTCCTGCCTGCCTTGGTGACGTTCCTGACAAGAGTTTTTGGCTGCCCTGGTTCGGACATTAAAATCTATCATGTGTTAGGCCACAGTGGGGACCCGATTAACTGGGCTGTCCACAGGAATGTTTCAGGCTGCAGAGAACAGACAAAGCGAGTGACACAAACCTCAAGGGACACAGACTGGCTCCTTGACGGGAGGGTCGGGAGCTGATCAGCAATGCTATGAAGACCCACGTCTTTCCTCCTCTGCACTTTGCCATCCGGCATCCACTCCACCCTAAAGCCCATTCTGCTCACGGACCAACCATGTGGACCCCCTGATTCCTTGCCATGTCTAGCGAGAGAGAGGTAGGATTGCTTCTGGAAGCTCTCTTGACTGAACAAGGGGAGCCTTCCCAGAAACTCACAGCAGAGCTTGCTTGAAAGTTTATCAGAATAGCTGGACATGGTGGTGCACACCTGTAATCCCAGTCCTTCGGAGGCTGAGACAGGAGGATCACAAGTTTGGGGCCAGTCTCAGCAACTTAGCAAGACCCTGTTTCAAAGTAAAAACTAACTAAATACAAAAGAGGTCTGGGGGTATAGCTTGGAAGCAGAATACCTCTGGGTTCAATCCCCAGTATAAAAAAAATTATCAATGTGGAACCCATTAGGCTCCTCCTCCTGAGCCACCTGACACGGGGCCCGGGATTACCCTTAGGCCACAAACCTAAGGTGCGGCCAGCTCCCAGTGTCTAATGAAGTTGGAGTCTCTTAGAGGGGAAGGAGGTGCCTGCTGAGCAGGTATCCAACACTGCCCACTACAATTCTTCGTTCTGCCCACTTCCTGAAGTCAGTGGGTACAGTTGTCTGTGTTGTATCGCTATAATAAAATACCCAAGGCTGGAGACTTGATAACGAGACGATGTTAGCTTAACTCAGTCCTGGAGATCCGGGAGCCTGATGCTAGCATCTACGCAGCTCTTTTGAGGGTCCCCTGGCTGTGAGGCGTCCTGGTGGATGGCATCACAGCAGGAAAGCGTCTGAGATAGAGAAGTCACGTGGCAAGAGAGTGAGCTGAGAAAGTTGACCTTGCTTTGGAACACCCTGCTCCGTTTCTGTAATGAATCCAGCCACAGGAGAGGGAATCCACTCCCTGGAGAAAAGCCAGGCTTAGTTCTACATGACTCTATTTTTCATTTCACCGTCCTCGTCATTTTCATGTACTGTACTTGACAAAGTATTAGTCCCTGCTGGATTCTCTAAATGCAAAAGCTGAGCCCACCCCGTGCTGCAGCAGGCCAGACCCCTGGGGTCCAAGTTGTGTCTGGTTCCCCCGGTGGCCTCAGCAGCAGGGACCGTGCCTGGCATGCAGCTGGTCCTTGGTGTTGGCAGAATAGATGACCTCAGGAAAATGCTGGAATTGAAGTCCAGGTTTTCACATTTCAAACCCAAAGCTGTCTCGGCTGGGCCATACATCTGCTGAGAAGGAACTATGTCACCTGGCGCCAGGAGTCTTTCGCACCCGGAACGTGGCAAAGGATCTAACTGGGAGTCACCGTGGTCTATTGAAGCATCAGAATCCTTCCCGAGTGGGAGCTTATGACCACAGAGCATGACACTGGGGGCGCCTGGGCAGCGCGGCCAAGCTCAGCCTCAGGAAAAGTCCTAGGAGTCCCCACGACTGCAAAGCCACTGCTGGGTTGGGGCCTGGGGTTGGGAAAGGAGGATTCTATTTTTCTATCAGGATGAACCACATTGCTCCCAACGTCCTGAGTGGGCCAGGCAGGCTTCCTTTTTTATATACTTTTATTGGTGCATCGTAATTATACAAACATGCATGGATGCCACACTTAGTTACTCCCCTCTGCGTGCCACCTGGGTCCCCCTCCCTCCCCATACGTGCGAGTGAGACCGTCATGTACGGACGCAGCATTATTTTACCTGTCCCCTCCTCGGTCCTCCTTTTTCCCTTCCCCACCATCCTCCTCCAGACCTCTGCCACCATTCTACTGGTCTCTCTCCTCAGTTATCTGAAGTCCCTTTGTTTCCTATTTTCTCTCTAGCATCTACATAAGAGAGGAAACATACGACCCTTGACACTCTGAGACTGACTGATCTCACTTGGCATCCTATTATCTAGTTCCATCCATTTTCCTGCAAATAACATAATTTTGTTAGTTATGGCTGATAAAACTCCATCATGTGTATAGACCACATTTTCTTTATCCACTCATCTGTTGACAGACACCTGAGTTGGTTCCAGAATTTGGCTACTGTGAATCGTGCTGCTATAAACATGAGTGTGCATGTGTCACTATAGTATTGTGTCTTTAATTCTTTTGGAAAGATACCAGAGAGTGGTCTATCTGGCTATGTGGTGGTTCCATTCCTACTCTTTTGAGGATCCTCCATTCTGATCTCCATAGTGGTTGAACTAATTTACAATTCCGCCCACGGTGTATAAGCGTGCCTACCTCCCCACATCCTCGCCAGCATTTACTCTTGTTCCTCTTCTTGACGGTGGCCATTCTAACAGGGGTTAGATGGACTCTCTCGTGTCGGGCTTCTTTATGATATGTGCAACCTAAGGAGTAGTAGGATCACACAAGGGACTCTGGTTGATAATGGAGAACCCTCAGCGGAACAAGGGAAGTGGTATAAGGGAAGGGGGAGGGCAAGAAAGAAGGGAATTGATGGAATTACTATCATAAACAATATGTACATGTGAAAATATAGCAACATCATTCTTGGTACTTCATACAGGTGGGGGGAGGCAGGGAGCACTAAGAGCTGTGTACATATATGTTAACATCAAATAGATATTCATTGCAATGTAAGACTCCAATGCACCAATAAAAGCATGTTAAAAAAAGTCACATTTGCATTTGTGAACAGCAAGTGATGGGGGAAAGGAGAGGAGTCTTCACTGCTCCACTGAGAACTATGAAAAGCACCTTCATTAAGTTTGAGGGCACGCTGTTGCTGGTCTCTTAACTCCTGGGCAAGACTTGTGACCCACCTCCCACCAACCTCCAGGCCGCGCGTTCATATGGCTCATCCTGCGATTTTAAATTCAAGTACCAAAATGGTGTTTAAAAATTCCAATCAGAGATTGGCCCCTTATTTATAAAGTCACATTTTTAAAATAAACCTCTCAGTGAAAAAAAAGTCTCTTGGAATGGACTGAAGCTGTTCCACGTCGGTCGGAGACCACAGCCAATTCCAGCCATGCGGGACTTACCGGCAAAGGAGCATGTCCCCGCTTGTCCCCGCCCCCAAAGAAAACACTCCAGCCACCACCGGCTTGTGAAATCTCACCGCACAGAAAAGAAAACGTTTCTCTCTCATCTTTGAAAAGCCACGGAAGCCTAATGAGTGGGGGAAGGGGTTCCTTAGACAAAAGTCGAAATTTCAACACAGCCTTTTTACCAAAGCGCTTCAGACTTTCCATATCCTTTAATCTATTTGACTTTAAACAGCAGAGCCAAAACAATGCATTTGCATGGGTAAACCGCTACTTCATTTCAAATAGGGGTTTAATCTGTTTACTTAAAGGATTTAAAGCAAATAATTCAAAAAGCCTTCCAAGATGCCAGCTACTATTTCTTCCCAAGAAGAGAAGCCAGACGTGGTGGTGCACGCTGGTAATCCCAGTACTTTGGGAGGCGGAGACCGGAGGATCCGGGTTCGCGGCCAGCCTCAGCTCTCTCTCTACCTAGTGAGGCCCTCCACAACTTCGTGAGACCCGGTTTCAAAATAAAGTATAAAAAAATAGGGCCGGGGGTGTAGCGTGGAGGTAGAACGCCCCTGGGTTCAATCCCCGGTACTGCAAAAAAAAAAAAAAAAAAAGAAGAGGAGAGGAGGGGAAGGGAGAGGAGGGGAGGAGAGGAGAGGAGAGTCTGGCTAGCCTGGGGGGGGTAAGAAGCAAGGTGACACATGCCTATAATCCCAGTACTTGGGAGTCTGAAACAGGAGGAGTGCAGGTTTGAGGCCAGCCTCTGCAATTTAGCAAGAGACTCTTTAAAAAAAAAAGTAAAAAGGTGCTGGGAGTATAGTTCAGAGGTAAAACTCCCCTGGGTTTAATTCCCAGTACCAAAAAAAAAAAAATATGGCTGGCCAACTGTTGGAATACTCTTTAAAATTAAAATTAGTTCACAGGTAATTAAAGAGCAAACGTCACACGGTGCGGTTATTTCATCGTGGAGCTGGGCTGCTTCCCACTAGTGGACAGTGTTCATCGCACCGTTCATCAGAGTCTGCTGTCCCTCCCTCTCTGCCTCCAGAGGAAGCACTTCGGCCCCATACTCCGGACACCAAAGCGGCAGGAGATGCTGGTGGAAACCCTTTGTTTTCTTTCACTCTGGTGCATCAGGCTTGGGTATCCACAGAAGGGCATAGCAAATTTTTTTAGTAACAAGAGCTTCTGGACATCCATGTCCAGGTGACCAGCGTAGATCCCATGGAGGAGCACAACTATCACCCCAGGTTCTGTGGCTCATTGAGTATTCAAAAAAAAAAAAAACCAGCGTGGTGGCGCACGCTTGTAATCCCAGTTACTTGGGAGGCTGAGACAGGAGGATCCAGGTTCGCGGCCAGCCTCAGCTACTTAGTGAGGCCCTCTGCAACTTAGTGAGACCCTGTTTCAAAATAAAGAATAAAAAATAGGGCTGGGGGTGTAGCTCGGAGGTAGAATGCCCCTGGGTTCAATCCCCAGTACTGCAAAAAGAAAATTAAAAAAAAACCCACACATGCCATTCTTATCGTTCCTATCAGTATCATACCAGTCACATTTTTGCCCTTTAAAGTACATTTTAATAAATAAATGAAATTATCTGAAATTATATAAATTTTATGTGTGTAGCAAATGTATACAAGTTTATATATACACATATATATTTTGCATATATATTTTACATATTATAAAGTATCACGTAGTTTATATATAGTCTGTAAAATGTACATGTTACATTATTTACATAAATTTACATATATTTTACATATTTTTACATATATATTGTACATATAAAATCTACATATGTGGCAAATGAAGGAAGAAAGAAGACTGAGTTTCTGGCCCATCTGTTCTAAAGCTCCTCTCTCTGGGAGCCCACATGGCATGGCAGGCAGCACAGAGCCCGGCCTGGAGGAGAGGCTGAGCGATGGCTGCTGAGCTGATGGAGCGGGGCAGGGCCCCAGCCACCCTGCTGTGAGGAAGCCCAGGACACATGAGGAGGACACATGTGGGTTCTCTGGCCACAGCCCCCGCTGAGATTCCAGCCGCCAGCCAGCATCACAGCAGGACCAGTGAGCATATGAGACTTCCCATGGCACAGCCCAGTCCCCTGGCCACCTCTGCGGATCCTCAGCGGCACAGAATGACCACTGCCAGGATTGCAAAATCAGTGTCGCTGCTGTCTCAAGCCACTACGTGTTACCTGGTCTGTCATCTGCGATAGATAAGTAGAACTCTTGCAACTCGGGTGCTTCTTGTTATACCTCTGATCCTCCACTTAGAGTATACCTGCAGCCAGCTGGGTCTGCTGTAGAGTGTACCTTCCCCCTCCACCAAGGAAGCAAGTGTCACAAGTTGGCTTTACCCCAAGCGCAGTCACTGGGATTCCTCGTTGTGAAGTTCGGTGGAGTCCTCAGAAATAGCGTGCCGCCCGGATACAACTCTTTCTGAGAGAGTGATTGGCATTTTCAGCAAAACAATTATATTTCCTCAGTCCTGGGTATTCTCTCCTTGGACAGTGCAAACCAAAGAATGAGTAGTTGGAATCCTAAATGTCTCCAAAGGCCCACACGTTTAAGGCTTATTCCCCAGTGTGGCACTAGTGGGAGGTGACAGAATCATTAAGAGGCGGGGCCTCAGGGGAGGTTTTAGGTCATTGGGGGTGTAGCATTGAAGGGGATTAGGGGACCCCTGTCTCTTCCTCTGCTTCTTTGCTGTTGCCAGCCATGATGTGAATAGTTTTGCTGGGCCACATGCTCCCACAATAATGTGCTGCCCAATCCCACCACCATCAATAGGGGCCGAAAAGCAATGAGTCAGCCTGACCACAGACTGGAACCTCCAAAATCATGAGCCCAATGCAGCTGCCTCCAGCACATGAGGTCTAGAAGACAGTTTAAATACAAACCATAATGTGCACGTTTTCTCTCCTTTCTAGCTTACTTTCTGCTCGGCCTCCCTCCTGGCCCAGCTTTCACGAGAACCTGCTTCCAGTGAGCAGAGTGCTCGCTCCTGACCCTGCCCTCCTGGCTGCCCTCTGCACTCACGGCCTGTCCTGGCAGATCTCCATTGCGCAGTGTCTCAGGGAAATTCGGGAATCCCGAAGAACTGAGGGAACAGGGACTTGGGGCAATAGGACCGGGATTCAGATCGCTGCGCTTCTGACTCAGCTCCAGCCCCTCACGCTACCACGGCAGTGCACAGAGGTGGCTAAACACAGCTCTGCAGCCCAGGTGGGGTTGGGCCCAAGCTCTGTGCCCTTAGACAGCTGTGTTTTAGCCTCCCTACAACTCAGTTTCCTTCCATGAAAATGGGGGAAACAATAGTGTCTTCCAACTAGGATTGTGTAAGGATTAAATGAGCCTAATGATGGCGAGTTCTTGAAGTGCCTGGCCTATGGCAAGCAGACATTGAAATTTATTTCCTAATTTGTCACTGGACCTCGGTGCCCCGTTAGCAGTGAATTCACATCAGGGTGCCTTGGGGTCAAGCAATAGCAAGACTCCCTCCGCTGGTCCCAGGAGAGCGCCTTTCAAGAAGATGCTGGGGCTGCCTGCCCAGCCTAGAGCTTCCCCACCATCTGCCTCTCTCTCAACAGCCACAGAGAGCGCGTGTCTAATAAGCTGCGTGTTTATCACGCACCTTGCTCCTCGGCTCCTCCAAGTGGAGCAGGGCAAGTTGCAAGGAGAAGTTTGCAATTCATCCACTAATGACCAACCGATTAGTAATAAGCAGCTCTCTGTTGAGAGTAAACCCTATTCTGCAAGAGACAGTGGCGAGCAAGCTCTTAAGTGGGAAGAGGAGCGCCAAGACCTAGTGAGCAGTTCTAGCCTGTTCACTAACAGACAGGCAGAGCAGGAGGTAGCTATGGTTGAATGTGCCCCTCCTACACTCGTGGGGAAACGCAACCCCTACTTTGGTTGGGGGAGAGGCGAGGCCTTTGGGGGAAGGAATTAAGTCGCGAGGAAGGAGCCCTCCTGAATGGATTAGGATCCTTAGAAAAGGGATCCAGAGAGTGGCTTTGCCTTCTCCTGCTCTTCCACTAAGTGAGGACAGCCCTCGCCCCGTTTTCATTGCCTCCCATCTTGCTGCGAAGAGGCAGCAAGAAGACCCTCGCCAGACCCGCTCCTTGCCCAATCCTTGATCTCGCACTTCCTAGCCTCTGCCGGAGTGAGAAATAAGTTTCTACTGTTTACAAATGCCCAGTCTGTGTGTTTCGTTATAGCGACATGAAGGGACTAAGACAGCAAATCTGTAGAGAGAAACAGAACGAGAGCAGACTGGGAGAGAGAACGGGATGTCACGTGACTGGAGAAAAACAGAGGCAGAGATCCCAGGCTGACAGAGAGGCATAAACAGAAAGGAAGAGCAAGCCGGCGTGGTGGCGCACGCTTGTAATCCCAGTACTTGGGAGGCAGAGACAGGAGGATCGCAGGTTCACAGCCAGTCTCAGCTACTTAGCGAGGCCCTCCACAACTTAGTGAGACCCTGTTTCAAAACAAGGAATAAAAAAATGGGGTTGGGGGTGTAGCTCAGAGGTAGAATGCCCCTGGGTTCAATTCCCAGTACCACAAAAAAAAAAGAAAGGAAGAGCAGCTACTGAGGCCCCCAGAATTAGTTTCCATATATATACCTCCGCCGTTTCCTTTCTCCAGAGCTGTCACAGCGTCCCTTCAACAAAGTCTACTTGATATACGCGCTTGCTTGGGTAGTGTTCCAATCCACCCACAGAGCTGTGACAACAACATTGCTCTATAGCCAGTGTTTATCGTAGGGCCAGACATAGAGTAGCAGGTGAGCAAATAGCTCAGGGCAGGTGAATCGAGCGCATGCTCGTTGTCCACAGTCGTGATCAATCTGCTGCCTCTTCCGGCTTATTAGGAACACGGACATTGTCCTTTGGCCGTTTTCAGCCTTTCCTGCTTCGGCAGCCTCAGAGCCATGCTTTTGTGTCCTAGGTTGACACATAAAACAGAGCCATGCTGGAGAAGGTAGCATGTGATCCTAGTGCATAAAGATGGCTTCGGTAGAGGACAGATAAATCTAGCTCATGAGACATATTTAGTGCTCCCTTATCCCAGCGCAATTTTCTTTTGAACCAACTTGCCAAATATTTGACTCTCAGACTATAAATAAGAATACATTGGCGACACCTTCAAAGCTAAGGAACTACTTACTGCTCGTCTTCAAGAAAACTCACTCCTGTGTGATTACTGCTTTCAGACGGGAATGTTCTTCTGATATTTTCAGAAGCTGGAGAAGTTTCTAGAGAGAGCCTAAGGAAAGGAGACGTCCACAGCAGAGACATTTTTCAGGAAAAGATTTAGGCTGTAAAATGGTCAAGAGATGCTTACAAGTAAACTCCAATACGTTCCCAAGATTAATTTATGTTCAGCGGAGCTCCATAAAACAGGCAGAAAACCTCAAGTGACCAGGAGTATGTAACTTTTGGCTCCTTCCTGACGGCAACAGATGAAAAGATTCTAGTGTCGCTGCTGAGCGCAGGGCTCTCCTCCTTCCTGGATGAGGCCGCTCCTCTCGTACGGAAAAGCTCTCGTGAAGAGGCTCGGCTGCCCCTGGCCCGGCTGCGCAGCTCTCCGCCCGATGATTCTGAGGGAAATCTCTACATTGAAAGCCTTTTGACCTATGTTCAGTGATAAGAATGAAGATAACAGAAGAAATGAAACAGAACCTGTAGCACATTCTGCCCGCCAGAGGCTGCCCGCTCTCATCTAATCACCGCAGCACCCACACCACAAAACAGGCCAAACCTCCCTATTTTATGAAACAGGAAGGACAGAACTTTTTTTGTTGTTTTTTGGGGTTTTTGATTTTTGTTTTGTTTTGGTTTGGTTTGGGTTTTTGATACTTGGGATTGAACCCAGGGGTGTTCTACCTCTGAGCCACATCTCTAGCCCATTTTATACTTATTTATTTATTTTTGTATTTATCTGTTTATGTACTGGTGATTGAAACCAGGGGCATTCTACCTCCAAGCTGCACCCCAAGACCTGTTTTATTTTTAATTTTGAAACAGGGTTTCCCTAAGTTTCTGAGGACCTCGCTAAGATGCTGAGGCTGGTCTGGAACCTGTGATCCTCCTGTAGTACTAGGCTTATAGGCATGTGGCACCATACCTGGCTTTTGTTTTTTTATTTTGAAACAGGGTCTTGCTAATTTGCTGAGGCTGCCCTTCAATCGGTGATCCCCCAACTCAGCCTCCTGAGGCCTGGGATTACAGGTGTGCGCCATCATGCCTGGTTCAGAACTTCTTATTCTAGGAAATGGGAGGAAAAGTTAGACTGGCTTACTTTGCAAATGGTACAGATACTTCAAAACTGGCCTCTCACACAAACACCAGTCTTTTTTTTTTTTTTTCTGGTACTAGAGATGGAACCCAGGGGAATTCTACCTCCAAGCTATACCCCCAGCCCTATTTTATTCTTTATTTTGAAACAGGGTCTCACTAAGTTGCAGAGGGCCTTACAAGTTGCTGAGGCTGGCCGCGAACCTGCGATCCTCCGGTCTCAGCCTCCCAAGTACTGGGATTACAAGCGTGCACCACCATACCCGGCTCACCACAGTCTTTTAATTAACCATCTGCTTTGTCCTCTCCACCCTCCTTCCTGCCATCAGGTAATTCAATTTGATGATGTTAGTTGGGGTTTAGCCTGTGGACGGCATTACTCCACACACAGAGAACTCAAAGAGACAATCGGAGGAGCTGGACCCTGTTCCAGGAACACATGTTCCCAGGATCCTCCTATTTGGGCTGAATTTTCAGGGAACCTGTTCAAAATGGAAGGGTCTCCCTGGGGAGCTGGGGTCAGCCTGGGTTGGATAGCTCCAAGGACCAGCGTTGGGCCATCTTGAACATGGTGGCCCAACAGCTGGCTGTAGGAACAAGCTGCAGCCTCACCTGGCAGCCACTGGAAGCCACTCAAGCGATCAGCTCAGCACCTCAGCCTCTGGCTCCACTTGCAGGCAACTGCCCGCCTATCCGTCCTCGTGAGCTTCAGTGTGATACGAACATGCACAACGCTCTTGGTGATTCCCTCCGGGTCCCACCCACTTCCCCTCTTCCCTCCCCGCACATGCTAGCAAGACCAGGAGCAATACCTTTGTGTGTGTAGTCCTGGGGATGGAACCCAGGGGCATTCCAAAGCAGAATGTGAACGGTTTCCTTCCTCAACTCTCCTTTTCCCCTCCTCACCTCCCACTCCAAATCCCCTCCTACTGGTCTCTCTCCACATTTATCCAAAGTCCCTTATGTTTCCTGTTTTCTCTCTAACTTCTGCATATGAGAGAAAACATATGACCCTTGACTTTCTAAGACTAGCTGATCTCATTTCTCATGATGTTCTCTAGTTCTGCCCCGCTTTCCTGCAAATGACATGATTTTGTTTTTTATGACTGGGTAGAATTCCACTGTGTGAGTATTCCACATTTTCTTTATCTATTCATCTGTCGATGGACACCTGGGTTGGTTCCATCATTTTCTGCTGTGAATTGTGCGGCTATAAACATGGCTATGCATGTATCGCTAGAGTAGTCTAACTTTATTCTTTTGGGAAAATACCAAGGAGTGGTCTAGCTGGGTCATAGGGTGGTTCCACTTCTATTCTTTTTTTTTATATTCACTTCTTGGTGCATTTTAATTATACATTTTGATACACATCAGGGTAGCAGCATCATGCATGCACACACTGCTCATTTAGCCCTCCCTCCAATCCCACCCTATTCCCGCCCCCTTCCCTCCCTTTCGTGCTCCGCATAGTGATTGAGTCTTATAAGTTTGTGTATGTACATCATGTGCTATAGTGTGTTTCCCTCCACCCCCCTCCCAACTCCCTCAGTTAGGTCACCTTCTTTGTTCATCTAAAGTTTTCTTCTTTGTCAGGAGTCCCTTCTAAGTCCCATTCTATCTAGCGTCCACATATTAGGGGGGACATCCAACTTTTCACTCTTAGTGACTTATTAATTTCACTTGCATAATGTTCTCCAGTTCTCTCCATTTCCCTGAAAATTATGTGATTTTGTTCTTCTTTGTGGCCACGTAAAATTCCATTGTGTACATATCCCATAGTTTTGTGATCCATTCATCTGTTGATGGACACCTTGGCTGGTTCCAAAGTTTGGCAATTGTGAATTGTGCAGGGTATCCTTGAGCGCTGCTCTTAATCTCTGGGGGGGCTCAGTCGCTGCTGCAGGTTCTGGTCAGGCCTCCGGGCCCTGGGGACTCTGCCGAGTGTGGATGGAACTGCTGCTTGCACCCGTCGCTGCTGCTCTGCAGTGCTGGTTTCAGAGGAGCTCCCTGGCTTCCTTGTCGGTGGCCTGCAGAGGCTGCACTGCCGGTTGCTGTCAGTGAGGTCTGATCAAGATGACGCCGCTGCCGCTTCTGCCAACGCAGCAGTTCGGGTCTGGGTCGCTCATGGAACGAGTTGCTGCTTGCTGTCACTGCTGCTATTCTTCAGCTGCGGGATTCACAGCAGGTCGCTGGCATCTCCGCTGGACTTGTGCAGGAGCCACAATGCTGGTAGCCGCAGGCAAAGTCCTGCCAAGATGGCACCACCGCAGCCACTGTGGCCACTGCTGTCTGGTCTCTCGAGTGTGGAGGAGCCGCTGCTTGCTTTCGTCTCTGCTAATCTGCAGTTGAACTCACAGCAGGGCTCTCTGGCTTCTCTGCTGGCGGCTTGTGGAAACTGCGATGCCGAGAGCGGCCGGCACGGTCTGGCCAAGATGGTGCCGCCGCCGTCCCTTAGGTAAGGCGCTTGGAGCTTTTTACTTCCCTCTGCCTTGTCTTCTGGCTTTGATCCCATCACGTTTCAAACACTTCGTTGTTTACTTCAAGTTTGTGTTGCTTTTCTTCTCCTGTGGAGAAGTTGCTTTCACGGCGATTGAGATCCAAGTCTCAGAGAGATCGTAGCATGGTATCTCCCTTGGTCGCCATCTTGGATCCTCCCATTTCTAGTCTTTTGAGGAACCTCCACACTGATCTCCATAATGGTTGTACTAATTTACAATCCCACCAAGAGTGTATAAGGATTCCTATCTCCCCACATCCTCGCCAGCATTTATTATTAGTATTCTTGATGATTGTCATTCTAACTGGAGTTAGATAGAATCTCAGTGTAGTTTTGATTTTCATTTTCTTAATTGCTAATGATACTGAACATTTTTTTCATATGTTTATTGGCTGACTGTATTTCTTCTTTTGAGAAGTATCTGTTCAATTCAATTGCCCATTTTTGATTGGGTGTTTTTGTTTGTTTGTTTTAGTGTTTTTTTGAGTTCTTTATATATTCTAGATATTAGTTCTCTCTCAGAGGAGTAGCTGGATATGATTTTCTCCTATTCTCTGGGCTCTCTCTTCAGACTCTTGATTGTTTCCTTTGCTGCACAGAAGCTTTTTAGTTTGATGCCATCCCATTTTATTGATTCTTGGTTTTATTTCCTGAGCTTTGGGAGTCTAATTGAGAAAGTTTCTTCCAATGTCTGTATGTTGGAGAGTTGACCCTATGTTTTCCTGCAGTAATTGCAAAGTTTCTGGTCTGATTTCAAAGTCTTTGATCCATCTTCAGTTGACGTTTATGCAAGGGAAGAGTTAGGGATCTAATCTCATTCTTCTACATATTCAGTTTTCCCAGCACCATTTGTTGACGAGGCTGTCTTTTCTCCCAGGTATATTTTTGACTCCTTTTTCAAAAATCAAGTGTGAGGATTTGTCTCTGTATCTTCTCTTCTCTCTTGTTGGTCTATGTGTCTGGTTTTGTCCTAATATCATGCTGTTTTTGTTACTATAGCTCTGTAATATAATGTGAAATCAGGTATTGTGATGCCTCCAGCATGGTTCTTATTGCTTCGAATTGCTTTGGCTACTACCCACTTCTCCTAGAAATGATTTGACGTGGGGGAGCCCAAACCAAATATAGAGAAGGAGAAACTATCAACGGCATCCAGGGCAGGCAGCGTAAGGGGTCTGCCTTCACCATGTACCTGGGCCACCTCTCTCCTCTACCCTGTCCACCCTTGACCTTCTCTTTGAGCCCCCACTTGAACAAATTTGCAAACCTAATAAAAAAAATTCTGGAGGTTGGTAGAAAATGGCAGAAATTGGTTGGTAGAGGCAAATGGCCCTGGCATGAAACCTCAATACAACAAGAGTCCAGGTGACGTAGCTGGCACTGAAGTCTTGCTCCTGAGCTCCCAACCCAGGCTGTGTACCACATTCAGAGCAAGGCAATGCACCAAACCTCCTGGGGGTTACAGTTGAAAAGGGCCCCATGCCTGGCGCTATTTTCTAGACTAATAAATTCTCCGTCCTGGAGGACTGGCCAGTGGCGCTCTTTCTCCACTTCCTGATCTATGGTATCCGCTGCAGCCCCCGCTTGCCTCTCTCCACCTACAATGTTTTCCTACTTAAAACACTTGGTTTTGAAGATCCCAGCCAAAATGGTCTTCTCACCACTTAATGTTTCCCCTGCTGCATTCTTTCCTCCCTCCCTCCTGCTGCTGCTTATAAAGCATTGAAGAGGGTCAGCAAGGGGCCTGCGTGGAGGCCAGGGGCACCTTTGCTTCCAGGGGCCCCGCCTGCAGGGTGTATCAGAGTTGGTAGTGGCGGCTCTCAGCACCCAGTGCGATGAGCTGGAGGCTCAGCCTCCTTTTCAAAGCCCTGCTGGGTCAGACCCCAGGGCTACCTTAGAGGCCCAGGACAGCCTGTGGTTCCTCCTTAGTGCTGCGATGGTCTCTCCCAGTCCTTCTAGTTACTTCCTTAACCATTATTATGGGCTCAATTATGCCCCCTAGCCATTCATGTTGAAGAATAAAATTGTATTTGGAGATAGACTCTTTAAAGGCATTTTGTGTATATATGAATATCACTATGAATCCCACTATCGTGCATTTGGAAGGAAGAGGAAGAAAGGTTGGGGAAAGAAACAGACCAAATAATGTTACGTGTATATATGAATAAAGCACTGTGAACTCACTGTCATGTACAGGGAGGGAAGAGGGCAGGGAGAGTGAAGTTTAGGGAAAGAACCAGACCAAATAACTTCATGTGCATGTAGGATCTCACTATCATGTACTATTACAATGCACCACTAAAAATTTAATTTTAAAAATGCTGCCTAAGTAAATATCAGGCACATATGCACAGATTTTATGAAAAGATTTCTATGAAAAATAAATAGAGAGTTGGTCAAGGTAAAATAAGTTCATATGTATGCGCCATAATCCAATACAACTAGCGTCCTTCTAAGAAGAGGAGATCAGGTGTGTGTGTGTGTGTGTGTGTGTGTGTGTGTGTGCAAGTGTGTGCAAGTGTGTATGCACACATGTCGGAGCCCGCCGGCAAAGTCGAATGGTCCCTGAAACGGGAAGTGAGGATTAAGAAAAGACAAGAAGAGAGACAAAAGACAAGAGAGGAAAAATAAGAGATAGCTTCAGGAGGACTGCAGTCAATACCTGCAGTCAATACTGGAGCCTTATCGGGAGGACGGTCTGTCCATACTGCCGTGCGATGGTCAGTCAATACTGCCGCATCATCTTTATTTTGCTCAGACCTTATATACACTTTTAGAGCATCAAATGTATACAGTATTAACACTAACAAGCAGACAAACAACATGTTCCCTCCTTCCCAGGTCAAAGAATGGTCAACTCCCTCTTCTGAGAGCTTCCTTCTGTTGTTACGCATCAGCAAATCCTGATATGCTAACACGTTTACCTTCTTAGGCTGTTTATGCATCTCAGAATCTAAGGACAAGAAAACAGCTCCCGACACACACACACACTTGCACGCACACACACACAGAACCATGTGAAGACAGAGGGAGATGGCAAGCCACTGAGAGGGCCCCCAGAAGAATCCAATTCTGCTGATACTTTAAAATGGGACTTCCAGCCTCTAGATTGTGAATGTCATTGTCTGTTATTTAAGCCATGTCGTCTGTGCTACTTTGTTACTGCAGCCCCAGCAAACTCATACCCTGGAACTAATACACATCATTGCTGGCACAATGAGGAGGGAAGAGGGTCTTCCGTGTAACTGGCCTATCACAAGACTGGGGCTCAGCGCCCTTTCCCAACGTAAGGCACGATGGAGACATAGAGTCAACGACACCCAGGCCTTTGGGACCGCCTCTTGGCTTTGTGCTGGTCTCTTGCTCCTGGTTTCCTGCTGGTTAGTTCTGCTGTGGATTAGGAGAATGCTGCCCATCCTCTGCCCTGGAAACCACGTGTGTCCCTGAGAGAGACTGACAGGATCAGAACTGTCATTCACAATCTGACCCAGCTGTGCCTGTCGGCACCAAATAGATGAGAATATGTAGCAAAGTGCCCTTTCATTGAGAATGTTCCTCAAAACAAAATTAAACTTTTTTGAGTAACAGGCCAAATTATTTGCATGCCTGTCTTTTCAAAATGCATCTTAACCCTACCTTCCTGCAAGCCTCCTCCTCGTCGCCTCCCTCCTCCTCCTCCGTGTCCAGAAATAAACCTGGGAGGCTCCTGCGTTCATTGGACTCTTACCCTCAATCGCTTTTCTCAGTAACTCATTCCATATGGATGTTACCCTCTGCAAAGAGAAGTTCTGTCTGAGTTCTCTGTTTGCTCCAAGTTTCCTAATTTTATGAACAATTTCCTAACAATAAGGTCAATTAGACCCTGGGATCCTGTTCCAAGGACAGTGGCGGAGTCCCCGCCAGGGATCCAACCCTGCTTCGCCTAGACAAAGCCCCGGGGAGCTCTGTATGGAAGATGTGGGCTCGGAGAGCCCGGGCAGACTGCATGACCTAATTCTGTAGATATTTTCCTTCACTGAGTTCTCTGATGCCAAGTGGGTTTGGTGACAATGAAATGACTGTGTTGCCATCTTCAACAAAAGCAAAAGAAGTCCCTTCCTTGTCCATCGTGAGAACCTTACAGAGGAACGAGTCACAGCCGAATAATAAGACTCGTTTTAAGGATTACTACGGGTCTTTTTTTCATTATTGAAGCATACCTGGCAAGCACTGACTTCATGCTTCAAACTGATGGATTTCAGGAAAAGCCAACACGAAGAATAAACCAATACAACTTTAATGGATCAAATGGCCTCTTACTAAAAACCACAATTCTCAGATCCACATTTTTATTAAAGCAGACTTTCATTTGGTGCTACAGATTTTACTAAACCCAGCATTTTTCTAAACCAAAGAAATCTTATGACCAGCACTAAATGCTCTCCAAGAGATCATTTCCAATCAGTTCCATCGCAGCAAACTTGTGCCATTATAATCACCTCCAAAATACACACTCACGAGAATTAGTGCACACCAATGCATTTTTAATTTTTTGCCAGTTAGTTAAAACCACATGAAAAAAAAAATCTCTGCAACCGGATATTTTTATTGAGACCAAAGCATACACATTCCAAACAATGCATTTCTACTCAGATTCTTCTGAAGGCTAATCAAAAAAGTTTGTATTATCTGTTATCAATATGGTATTATTCAAACCATTCTTTTACTTGGTTCTGGTCTCGCTCTCAAATCCATTTGTGCACATTTCTTGGCCAACTCTTATAATACCTTGCATATCTTTCTCATTGACATCTCGGAAGACAGCAAACAATGTGTCGTTGGTATTGTCAATAGTTTGTAGATTGTGGGAATCACAGAATTTTGAGCTGAGGAGACTTAAGAAGATTTTCACTTACAAAGACCACAACGTAGGGTTTTCCTTTCATTTGATTTCCTTTGATGTACTTTGTACCTGGCCAATGGTCCTAACAATACCCAGTGAGCTCTTTAAGGTAAAAAGCAATTTATCTCTAAAGAAAGGAAATGCGGGCATACACGGAGATCTGGAGAGATGACCAGATTGTTCTCTGGCCCAGCTTGATGGATCGAGCCTGGAGACTGGCCTTTCAGCTCCCCTTTCCACCCCCAAAGTCCAGCTCTTTAAAACTGGTCCTTAAACATAACCATTCCTACTTAAACATTTTTCTTCTTCCTCTGGCCAAGACAGATGTTCTTTCCCAAACTCTTGGGACGGGGTCTTGCCAGGTCTTGGCAGCATGGTGTTTTCCAGGCTGGCTTCCCAGTTAAGGTCATCACCACACAAGCGTGCACACACGCACACGCACATGCACGCGTACACACATACACACACATGGTATCCTGTTTGACACCACTGTCAGGTTGTTTCTCGTTCTTACACTTCCTATTCCAACAGCTGCCTTGGCCTTGTTACTTCACTGGCCCATGAGCGAGGACAATTCCTAGGAGATTATCTGTTGAGCTCCTAACTCAATCCCCCACCTTGGCTGGCGGCTGAGGCCCAGGTCCCTGCATTCCTCACAACAGCCATTCTGTCTTCCCAGTCTCCCGCTCCAGTTCCAGCCAAAATCTTAGCCCAGATGTGAGCCCGAGCCTTCCAAGCAGACGCAGACCATTTCCAAAGCAAGGCCCCCAGCATTCCCCAGGCAGCCCTGGACCCAGCGCCAGCCCCAACCTGGACGTAGAAGCAACCATCACCTTCAATTTTGTTGTATTTCATCTTGATTCTCCTTGGCTGTTTTGTGTGTCTTCCCATGTCTGATCTGTTTTACGACTGCTTATCAAGATTTGTAAAACCCTATCAGAAATATTCAGATTCTAAATGGCTTCCTAACCACAGATCTGTGAGGTGTGTGGCTACAGAACCCTGAGGTTTACAGCAGCCCGGGGTTCACAGGACACTGAAGCGCTCAGAGCCCTGGGGTATACAGAACCCTAAGGTGGACCGAGCCCTGGGTCTATAGACCCCTGGGTTTGTCCTCCTCGCTGTGGCTGTGGGCTGGTTTGTCTGGGCCCAGTCTCTCCAGGGTGCTCATCCCAGATGACAGCCTGCACTGTCACCCCAACCTGTCCATCCCCGCGACATTCCCAACGCCACTCCCGCGCTCGTATCTGACTTGGAGGCTGCCTGCATTCCCCCAACATATGTGAACTGGGAATTTTCATTTTGCCATTCTCAAAGATCATACTTTTATACATTAGATCTCTTTTTGGGGTTCGAAAACAGGTGGTGCTAGAAAATTCATTTCAAATGACACTGATGGGGATTTTGAAGAAAAGGATGTTTTCAAAGTACATTGAGTATATATCTCCATCCAAAAACTCAAATGTGCTAGAAATCTCTTTTCTTTATTTCTTTTCTTTCTTACTTACTTTTTTTCGTACTGCAAATGGAACCCAGGGGCATTCTGCCTCCAAGCTATACCCCCACCCCTTTTTGTTTTATTTTAAAGCAAGGTCTCACTAAGTTGTTGAGGGTCTCACTAAGTTGCTAAGGCTGGCCTCAAACCTACGATCCTCCTGTCTTAGCCTCCTTAGTACTGGGATTACAGGAGTGTGCCACTCCCCCATCCATCCTCAACTTCCTTTATTTCTTTTTGATCAACCTAATTTCTGACGATGAGCCAGCCATCCCATCTGACTGGCAATACATTTGCTTAAATGTGTTCGTGAGGCTCCCCCTCCACCGCCAGGCTTTGGGGAAGCAGGGCATCTGGTGGGGGCTGTCTCTGGACACCTTCCACACTGGGAATGGCTGCAGCTTCGTCCTCCCTGTGCTCGTGGTTCCTCGGGGGTGGGGGGACTCTCACTCGCACTCTGGGAGCACGGACCCTAGCGTCCGAGTCCTCGTCTTTGTCAACAGCTCTCTCCGCTTCAGTATGGAAGGTCTCCCAAGAGCCAGAGTCACCTTCTCACGGACTCACAGACCTCCTCCCCCAGTCATTCACTCAGAATCTCATTAGTCAGAGAGAAAACCCTTTACCAGACAACCCACCCTTCAGTGGACTGACACTTCTAAAAACCAAAGCCCACGTCCCCAGGCTGCCTCTGACCTCTGCCCTGTGTCACCCCTACCCTGCAGCAGGACACTGAGCCTCTGCGTGTGAAGGTGGAGAACAAGAAAGGAGACAGAATCATGAGTTTATATATCAAATGGTTATCCCACCTCTTTAGCAATGCTGGACTTAATGACATTTGATTGAGATATGTGAACAACTTTTATAATAAACCCAAATAATCCTGGGCTCTGAAAGAAGCCTAACTAGTCATTGTAATGCAAGATTGGAGTCCTTTTACAGCAGTGTAGCACAGAACGAAGTACACCGTGTAACCACTACTTATGTAGCTGGAAATAGGAAGATGCGCAAGCTAAATAAATAAGGCTGTGCAGACAAAGAGTGATGAAATGGATTTCACTCTGTCTTTCAGTGGCTGACTTTTCTGAAAGGATGTCATGATGAGAAGCTTTGTGCGAGAACCTTCCATAGTGTCCCAAAGGAACACGACCTTCAGGAAAGTCAAAGATTGCAGAAAATGTGTTGGGAGTCATTTGTAATAGGGAAGCTACAGATCTTGTGTTTGGGTCAGCTTTTATGTCACTACAACCAAAATACCTGACAAGAACAAGTTAGAGGAGGAAAGGTTCGTTTGGCTCATGGTTTCAGAGGTTCAGTCCATGGTCGGCTGGCTCCAAGGCAGAAACATAGTGGTGTCGGGGTGCAGTGGGGGACAGCTGCTCAGGGCAGCCAGGAGGCAGAGAGAAAGAGCCAGAGGAAGGGACCAGGGATAAATATAGTCCCCGTGGCCACGCCCTCCAATGGCTTACCTCCTCCAGCCACGCCCTACCTGCCTCCCGTTACCACCCAGTAAATCCATTCCAATTATCAATCTATCAATGGATTTACCCACTGATGAGGAGAGAGCCCTCGTGGTTCAATTATTTCACCTGTGAACATTTCTGCAATGCCAACACATGAGCTTTACTGGGGACATTCTGTATGCAAGCCGTAATACCAGTCCAAGAGTTGTTGTGTGCCTGTAAGAAAGCGTCACCTTGTATCTCATTTGATGTATAATTACATTATGCCAATCAAGTTTGTTAAAAAGATGTGACAATTCACAGGAAGTAGAGGAAATGTGTTCGTGTTCATTTGTATTGTATAGAGCTAGAATGTTCATGCAGTACACACACATATCTGAAGGGGATAGCTTGATAAAATTTCACACACATTCACCTCCTGTAACTGTCACCAGGCCAAGGCGCAGGACGTTTCCAGCTCCCTAGACAGAGTCCTGTGCCCATGGTCAGCAAGTTCACCCAAGGTGAGCATTATCCTGATGTCCATCAATAGAGAATGATCTTAACCATTCTTGAAATTCATGTAAGTGGAATGATACGATACGTACTCTCTCTCTCTCTGTCTATAAGGTTCTTTTTTTCTTTTTTTTTTTTTTGCGGGTACTGGGGATTGAATGCAGGGGCATTCTACCTCTGCGCTACGCCCCCAGCCCTATTTTTTTATACTTTATTTTGAAACCAGGTCTCACAAAGTTGCGGAGGGCCTCACTAAGGAGAGAGAGAGAGAGAGAGAGAGAGAGAGAGAAAGAGAGAGAGACAGGGAGAGAGAGAGAGAGAGAGCTGAGGCTGGCCACGAACCCGGATCCTCCGATCTCTGCCTCCCAAAGTACTGGGATTACAAGCGTGAGCCACCACGCCCAGCGATTTATAAGGTTCTTTTTTAAAGCCAGGAGTGGTGGCACACACCTGTAATCCCAGTACTTGGGAGACTGAGGCAGGAGGAACACAGGTTTGAGGCCAGCCTCTGAAACTTAACAAGACCCTGTTTCAAAATAAAAACTAAAACAGGGCTGGGGGTGTAGCTCAGAGGTAGAATGCCCCTGGGTTCAACCGCCAGTACCAAAAAGAAAAAAAAAAGTTCTGTTTTAAAGTTTTGTACTTAATTCTTAATATTTAACAATTATTTCACAATACTTAATTCCTAATACAGATCTTCTCAAACATATAGCTTTCATTATTTTTTAGCATCAAAGTCAAAATCTGAATGCATTACTCCAAGACTTATTATTTTATTTGCTGTAAATGTTATAAATATTCAATAGCACATTTTAGTCCATAGGTCACGATGCTTTTCTGTGATGAACATTTCCACTTGCAGCCTTTTTCTGATAGAGCAGATATGTAAACTGACACTAATTATAGACCTTTTTTCCTGCAGTAGATGACCAAAGTTGAAATGTTTTCCTTGGTGAAATAACCAGACAGAATTTCCACTTTGGGCCCAACTAGATATATAGTAGTAGACATGACAAAATGCTTTTAGTCCTCTTCTTCATTGTAAATTAATATAAATGTTTAAATGTATCATAAATTAAACTTGCAAGTAAATGACTGCCAAGTTTGGGTACATTTTGGTCTCCACTGGAAACATGCTCTTTAGACAGTATCTGCTGGAAAGGTCTACTGAAAGAGATAAGGAAATGACGGAAAAGTTAGAAATGCTATCATTTTGAGAAAATCCAATTTGTGGATTGCTCAGCAAAATATTTAGACTGAACCAGGCATGGTGGCGCATGCTTGTAATCCTAGTACTTGGGAGGCTGAGACTGGAGGATTGCAGGTTCAAGGACAGCCTCAGCAATTTAGTGAGACGCTCAGCAACCTAGTGAGACCCTGTTTCCAAAGAAATAAAATCAGTCTGGTGATGTAGCTCAGAGGTACAATGCCTCTGGGTTCAATTCCCACTACCATATATATATAAATATATATATATATATATTTATTTATATATATATATTTATATATATATATTTATATATATATTTATATATATTTATATATATATATATATATTTAGAGTGGATTTGCTAAAATGGTTTACCACCAATCATAATAATTCATGATAATTCTTTTTTTTTTTTTTGCGGTACCGGGGATTGAACCCAGGGGCATTCTACCTCCGCGCTACACTCCCGGCCCTATATTTTTTTTATACTTTATTTTGAAACCGGGTCTCACGAAGTTGCAGAGGGCCTCACTAGGTAGAGAGAGAGAGAGAGAGACAGGGAGAGGGAGAGAGAGAGAGAGAGAGAGAGAGCGAGCTGAGGTTGGCCGCAAACCCAGATCCTACGGTCTCTGCCTCCCAAAGTACTGGGATTACAAGCGTGCGCCACCACGCCTGGCACCAATCATGATAACTCTAATAAGAGTCATGGCAATAATAAGTCTTATTTTGTTTACTGGTAGCCCAGGAGCAGTCAGGTCAGAAAATCACCTGACCTTACCTGTCCGCCTCTCCCAGCTGGAGGAACTTGGTTGAGTTTGCCATTTTGTGTTGCCAAACAGCAGACGTGGGGCTTTTCTTTTAATACGCTCTTATTGGTGCATTGTACTTACACATCATAATTGAGGTTTGGTGTGATGGAAACGTGCACGGTGCTTTTAAGCATGGGGAGTCACCACTGCAGGCATGGCAGGGGGTGGAGGTGGCGTAGCTAGAGAGACAGACCCAGACAGGGATGAGGACATTTGTCCCAGGGGTAGCTCATGATATCCAAGAGTTCTTGGGCAGCTTACGATCTTCTCAAAATAAAAAGAGACCCAAACTAGACTTTAAAATTGAGTTGTATCAAATAATAATGGCATCCTAATAAGCTGCACACATAGGATTTACAAAGCATTCCCTTGGTTTTAAACTCCCAGCTCGATTCTTCCAGCCAGGCCTGTCTGTGTGTGTCGGTCCTCGTCTGTGTGTGGCAGCCCTACCCCAGGCTGTAAGATGTTGGGGACAGTGACAAGCACTAAAGCCATGGGGTGCCGTCATGGTCCCCGACCCTCCTCCTTGCAAGGAGCCTATAGCCCTACTCGTTCTCTCAGAAACTCACAGCGTGGCAAAAGGCGGATGCCGTCCACGCACGGGTCATGGGAGCCAGTCGCCCACCAGGATCGAGTGCAAGACTTGAAAATATGAACGCAGAGAGACATGTCATTGCCAAATGCTACGTGTAGTGGTTTCGATTCGGGGTGTCCCCCAGCCCTCACGTAAACGGGGTGGCAATGTTAGAAGCGAGGCTTGGTTGTAATCTCAGCAGTGCAAAGTCCATCGTAATGGATTGATCTGGTGGTGGCACAGGCCGGTAGGTACGGCTGGCAAAGGTGGGTCCCTGGGGCTGCGGCCTTGGGATTATATATGGTTTCTCCTCCCTCCCTTGCTCTCTTGCTTCCAGCCTCCATGATGTGAGGAGCAAAGCCTTGTGCCCTCCCTCTCTCCACTTCCCTCCACCGCCATGTCTTGAGATCCAGGGTCCCCAGCCTCACATGGATTGAACCCCTAAACTGTGAGCAAATAAATCTTCCTCTAAGTTATGTGGTCAGGTCTTTGGATTATAGCTGTGAAAATGCTGACTAATACCCTATGTTTACCCATCATTCTTATCATCCCGGTGATATACAGGTTCTATGGGGTCATCTTGTTCATCTACTCCATTCCCAGGATCCGCATATAATAGCTACTTGATAAATGTGTGTTGGATGGAAATTAAAGGTCATGGGGAAAGGCTAGACCTCATTTTAAGAGGACACTATATCAAAAGGGTAGACGGCACTGGGGGTGGATACAAAACCTCCTCCCCAGAGCCCTTTCCACTCTCCCACCAGTATCCCTCCTCGTCTATCTGAAGTCCCTTCTGTTTCCCAGTCTCTCTCTAGCTCCCACATATGAGAGAAAACACACCCCCCTCGACCTTCCGCAACTGGTTGATCTCACGTAGCACAATATTCTCTAGTTCCATCCATTTTCCTGCAAATAACATAGGTGTCTATTGTCAAATGAATGGATTACAAGACTGTGGTATATACAGGCATGGAATTTTACTCAGCCGGAAGGATTAAGTATATTTTTATTATTATACAACCATCCCACCATCCACCTCCAGAATCATTTTCATTTTGTAAAACGGAAACTCTATACCCATTAAACTATGGCTCCCCATCATCTCCTTCCCCGCCTCTGGGAACCAGCATTCTACTTCCTGTCTCTGATTTTGACTACCCTAAGTACCTCGTGTACATGGCATTACCCGGCATCGTCTTTTTGTGACGGGCTCATTTCACTTAGCATGATGTCCTCAAGGTCCGGCTCATGGCAGAATTCTTAAGCACATGGCAGAACTGTCTTTTTAAGGCTAATACCCCACTGTGTGTCTTCACCACATCTTGCTCATCCATTCGTCCACTGACGAACACTTGGGTCATTGCCGCACTTTAGCTAGTGTGGATGATGCACCTGTGCAGGTCCCAAGTTCAGTTCTTTCGAGTTGTACTCAGAAGTGGAATTGCTGGATCCAATGGCAATTCTGTTTTTAAGACTTTCGGAAACAGCCACATCGTTTTCCCGGAGGCTGCTGGATGTTCATCCCACCAGTGTCTCCACATCCTGGCCATCGCTGTGACTTTCTGCTTTGTTTCTGTTTCTATGCTTTTTTGTTTGTCGGTTTTGTTTTTGTTTGTCTTGTTTTGATAGTACACATCCTAATGGATATGAGGTGGTATCTTACCGTACTTTTAACTTGCATATCTGTAATGATTAGTGATGTCAATCATTTCTCCATGGGTTTATTGGCCATTTGTACATCTCTTTTGGAAAAATGTTTATTCAAGTCAGTTGCCCATTTTCTCATCAGGTTGGTTTGCTGTTGAGTTTCAGGTGTTCTCTTGATATTCTGGATATTAATCCCTTATCAGATATATCATTTGCAAATATTTTCTCCCATGGGGCAGGTTGTCTATTTATTTATTTATTTATTTATTTACTTATTTATTTGTACTGGAAATTGAACCCAGGGACATTCTATCTCAAGCCCCAGCTATTTTTTTAAAAAAAAAAACAGGGTCTTATTAAGTTGCTGAGGCTGGCCTCGAACCTGCAATCCTCCTGTCTCAGCCTTCCAAGAACTGGGATTACAGGTGTGTGCTGGCATGCCCAGCTTGGTTGTCTTGTGGTGTGTGTGTGTGTGTGTGTGTGTGTGTGTGTGTGTGTGTGTGTGACTGGGGATTGAACCCAGGGGCATTCTATCTCCAAGCTATACCTTCAGCCCTGTTTTTATTTTTTTTATTTTGAAACAGGGTCTCACTAAGTTGCTGAGGGTCTCACTAACTTGCTGAGACCGGCCTGGAACCTGCAATCCTCCTGTCTCAGTTTCCCAAGTATTGGTATGAGAGACAGGAGCCACCACACCTGGCTTAGGTTGTCTGTTGTTGTTGTTGTTGTTTTTGTTGTTGTTTTGTGGTACTGGGGATTGAACCCAGAGGCATTCTACCTCTGAGCTACACCCCCAGCCCTATTTTATTATTTATTTATTTGTTTGTTCATTTATTTATTTAAACAAGGTCTCACTAAGTTGTGGAGAGCCTCGCTATGTTGCTGAGGCTGACTGTGAACCTGTGATCCTCCTGCCTCAGCCTCCCAAGATCTGGGGTTATAGGTATGCACCACCATGCCCAGCTTAGGTTGTCTTTTAATAGGATCTTTTGATGCACAATTTTTTTAGTTTTCATGATATTTGTCAATTTTTCTTTTGTTGTCTGTGTCTTTGATATCATACCCAATAAATTATTGCTAAGTCTGATGTGAAGATTTCCATCTATGTTTTCATCTGAGTTATAGTTTAAGTTCTTAATTTAGGTCTTGGGTCCATTTGAGCTAATTTTGCATATGGTGTAGGATAAGGGTCCAACTTTATTTTTTGCATGTGGATATCCAATGTTTTCAGCATCTTCTGTTAAAAAGACTGTCTTTTCCCAACAGAATGGTCTTGGCACCCTTGTTAAGAATAACTTGACAAATAATTTAAAAAGAGGAAAAAAATTACTTGACTAATTTTTTTAAAGGGAAAAAATCACTTGACTGTATATGTGAGGGTTTACCATCTGGGGTTCTGTATCATTTTCCACTGATCTGTATGTCTGTCTTTATCCAGTACCACACCGATTCCATTACTACAGCTTTTGCAGAAAGTTTTTAAATCAGAAAGTACGAGTCTTCCACCTGCATTCTTCTATTTCTGGATTATTTTGGCTATGTAGGGTCAGTTAAAATGAATTTTTCTGTATTTGCAAAAAAATCTTTGAGACTTTGATAGGGATTGAACTAAATCTGTGAAGCACTTTGGGTGTATTAACAACTCAGTCATATTAACTCTTCCAATCTATGAACATGGAGAATCTTTCCACTTATTTATATGTTCGTTAATTTCTTTCGGCAATATTTTGCAGTTTAAAGTGCAAAAGTCTTTCACCTCATTGGTTCATTCTTAAGTATTTTATTCTATTTGATGTGATTGTAAATGGAATTGTTTTCTTAATTTCCTCTTCTAATTGTTAGCGTGTAGAAATGCAACTGGCTTGTGGGTGTTGACTCTGTATCCTGTTAACTTTGCTGAATTCATTTATTAGTTCTAACAGATTATTTCTGGGATCTTTTGAGCTTTCTATGCATAAGATCATATCATCTGCAAACAGAAATGACCTGACTTCTTCCTTTCCAGTTCGGATGCCTTTATTTCTGTTTTTGGCCTAATTGCTCTGGCTTGACTTCCGATACACCACTGAATAAAAGCAGTGAAAGCCGGCATCCTTCTCTTGTTCCCAGTATAGAGGAAAAGCTTCTAATTTTTCAAAATTGAGTATGATGTGCACTGTGGATTTTTCATATATGACATTATTTTGAGGCAGTTTCCTTCTATTCCTACTTAATTGACTGTTGTTATGAATGAAAGGGTGTTACATTTTGTCAAATGCTTGTTTTCTGCACGAGTTGAAATGATTACATGGGTTTTTCCTCCATCCTGTTCGTGTGGTGTATTACATCAATCCATTTCTGTATGCGGAGCCCTCCTTGGACTGGAGGAATGAGCCACTTGGCCATGGTGCACAAGCCTTTTAAAATGATGCCAAAGTCAGCGTCGTACTCTCTTGAGGATTTTTGCATCAATATTCATGCGGAATATTGGTCTAGAGTTTCTATAGCTCCCCTTTTTAAAATGTGTTTGGCTTCGGTAGGATAATGCAGGCCTCATAGAATGAGTTAGGAAACATTCCTTCTTTTCCAGTATTTTGGAAGACTTTCAGGAGGATCCGTGTTGTTCTGCTTTGTATGTTAGACAGACTTGACTAGGGGAGCCTCAGGTCCTAGCTAAGATTTTCTTTATCAGGAGGTTTGGTTTTACTGATTCAGTTTTCTTGAAAGTTATTGGATTTATTCTGACTTTTTTCATTTTCTTTGTTTTTTTTTTCTTTTTTTTTTTGCGGTACCGGGAATTGAACCCAGGGGCGTTCTACCTCCATGCTACACCCCCAGCCCTATTTTTTTATACTTCATTTTGAAACCGGGTCTCACGAAGTTGCAGAGGGCCTCACTAGGGAGAGAGAGAGAGAGAAAGAGAGAGAGAGAGAAAGAAAGAGAGAGAGAGCACTGAGGCTGGCCGCGAACCCAGATCCTCTGGTCTCCACCTCCCAAAGTACTGGGATTACAAGCATGCACCACCATGCCCGGCTGTTTTTTTCTTACTTTTGATAGGCTGTGTATTTGTAGGAATTTATCTATTTCATCTAAGTTATCCAATTTGTTGGCATAAAATTGCTAATATTACTCTCTAGTGTCTATTTTATTTCTACAGAATTGGTAGTAAAATTTCTAATTTTTTTCTAAATATAGTAATTTGACACCTCTCTCTTTTCTCTTCGTTTTTCTTAATCCATGTAGCATTTGAGTATCATTTTTGTTGATCTCAAAGAAGCAACCTTTTGTTCTATGAAGGTATTTTATTACCATGAGCCACAATAAATCTTTCCTCTTCTAAGCAGTTCCAATCAGGTATTTCAGTCAAGTAACAAAAAGCTGACTAACACAAGATCCTTAAATTCATTTTTATTTCCTTTTGTGTATATCCTTCAGCTATTTTCTTTGTATTATCATGGCAATTATATTTACCATCCTTTATTTTTTTTCTGTCCGAGGTGGAGAGCCTTGGAGCAAGGTGGGGAGGTAGCAGGACGGTGACTGCGGCCCCGGTGTCTGCATCTCCGCCATCAGAAGCAGTTCTGTGGCCAGAGCATAGGCCTTCATGTTTGATGGCAGGGCTCTTTTTGCTGGAGGTTGGGGTAGGTAGCTGCTATTGTGCTAGGTGCTGAGATTCAACAAAATTAACCACAACTTACCATCCAATTCTTCCTCCAGAACTTAGGAGTCTTCAATAGACGCCAGAATTCTACAACCTGCTAATGCAGTTGTCGGGTAGATGAAGATGTGGAGCGTCTTCCAAGGATCCGCCTAACAACTTTCAAAACCCAAGATAACGTTGACTTCTCTTAAAGATGAGAAGAGCCGACAACTGCAGAACCACATCACCACATGGCGGCCATCGACTGGTGGAGTGTGACGAGCCCACAGTCCCACCATTCTGTCCCCCACGTGGCTCATTTCATTCTTTTGCCTTGCTTTCTAGGCTTTGTATGTAATCAGTAAAGACAGCAGCATACTTTATACCAAGGCTATGAATTTTCTCAGAAGGAGGTAAATCAATATTTACCAAATAGATCTGTCGCAGGCAGAATTCGAAGACGACCCTCAGGATGAAGCCTCCGGTGTATACGCGCCTTCTCCCCCTTACGCAACCAAGCGCTAATCTAGGCACTGCTGGGAAGGGATTTTGTCAGTGGAGCTGAGGTCCCAAATCAATTGAATTTGACATGAGGCGATTATCTTTGGTGGTTCAGGCCTAACCCACTGAGCCCTTGGGATTGGGATCGGGCTCTTACTGGTAGAAAGAGTTTGAAGTGGGAAAGGCAACAATTGTGAGGGAGACTCTCAGCTGCTGGCGTGAAGATGGGAATCCACGGGGCAAGGAGTGTGGGTGATGTCTAAGAGTTAAGAGTGACCTTCCGGCTAATAGCCAGCAAGTTGCAGTCCTGCAACTGCAAGGAATGGAATTCAGTCAACACCTGAGTGACCTTGGGAAAAGAACCTTCCAGAGAAGAACCTTCCAGAGAAGAACCTTCCAGAGGCTCCAGAGAAGAACACAGCCTGACTTGAAAGTCTCTAGCTTCCACATATAAGAGAAAACATACAGACCTTGACTTTCTGAGACTGGCCAATTTTTACATGCTTTCCTATGCTTTTAATACAAGTGTTTGTAACACTTGTACAAAACTAACTGGTATCTTCTAGAGTACGGTAAAAAAAAATCTTAAACAGCCAGCCATAGGACTGGCTCTTCCGACTCTCTATGACCTCTCATGCCCTGTTCAGCATGATAGCTTTATGGTGTCTCATATTTTAATTGCAGAATTCCCTGCTGAAATGACTCCACGGTCTATCTGGGAAGGCCTGTCCAGACCACAGCCTGCGTTCCGTCTGAGGCTCTACTGGATCCTGAGTTAGGGAGCGCTGTGGCTCATCCATTTGGATGAAGAACATAATTAAAAAGAAAAAACAGAAGAGAAATGCTCTGGCCCCGAATGCATGTGCTTTGAAGAATTCTCCCCCCAGAAAGGCTGCCGCAGTGGGCTGACGGCTCCAACAGCACGGGCCAGCTGCCCGCTGCCAGATGACAATTCCCCAGGCACATTTCTGCCAGCTGCTGACTGGTAGGCAGTTTCCAGCAACCCTGAAAGGCATCTCCCCCCATGGCCTAAGAAATATGCGCTGGGTTTTCCTAGGAAATACATGTCATGCAGATGAGAAATAATCTCAAAAATGGCTTCCAAACATCCGGAGCCAATTCCGAAGGCTGAAGTCTTGGCTCTGGGATATAAAATTAGGAGGCACGGTGAACCTCCATGGGTGGTCGGTTCAATATAATGCTCACTGGTATTTATAGGAACACAAAGGAAATGACCTTAAATAAACAATTGCTTCCTTTCATTTCTGGTTACATGGGAGAAGGAAGGACGTAGAGAGGGACAGGAAGTTGGGGAAGGAGAAGAGAAGCAGAGGGAGCCCAGTTGCTCCCAGCCCCGCATGGGGCTCTCTCTCATAGCAGGACAGTCGCTTCTGGGCTGACCAACAACCCCAACAGGTGTTTGTTGACAGAATAAACAAGTGAATGAAAAAGGTTATTTAGCTTGTTCCAATTCCCCCTATAATATTATGGCCTGTTATGTATACTGCTCTGATTTTTTTTTTGAGGGGCTAGTACTGGGGATTGAACCCAGGAGCGTTCTACCTCCGAGCTACACCCCCAGCCCTTTATCATTTTTTATTTTGAAACAGGGTCTCACTAAGTTGCTGAGGCTGGCCTCAAACCTGTGATCCTCCTGTCTCAGCCTCCCACGTACTGGGCTGACAGGAGTGCGCCACAATGCCCAGCTCTCTGACTTTTTTTACATTCTTAATGGAGATATAATATCATAAAGAGAATAGAGTGCCCTCGTCTTTATTGATATAAATACTTGTGTGCCCCCCAGATAAAAATATCAAGCATTTCAGTTAGCCAGTTAGGTTCTCATATGGCCTTTCTTGGTCAGTGACTACTTCCATCCTGAAATAACCACCAGGTTCGTTTTGCCTGTTCTTGAACTTTCTACAGAGGGCTGCGTACTGTGCACTCTCACGTGGGCTTGATTGCTTTCACTCGGCACCGTCCGTCCACACGTCCATGCTGTTGTGAAAACCGCTTAGTTTGGGGTTTGGTTTTTTGTTTGCTTGTTATTTGTTTTGGGTTTTTTTTTTTTGCTTTTTGGTTGTGTGTGTGTGTGTGTGTGTGTGTGTGTGTGTGTGTGTGTTGTGTGTGTTTCTGTTTGTTTTGTTTCGTTTTTGCTGTGCAGTGTTCAGCCATTTCATTGTATAGTCAAAACTTGGTGAAGGAGTGAATTTCTGAGTCACATCCACTCCTGCCTCCCCGCAGGACCGCATGACACATACCAGCTCCTGGAAATTCTGCTGTGGGAATTGTCACTTCCCATCCCCAACACAGGCAACCTGCTTTGAGGAATTCCACCTTCCTCCTGGTCGAAGGCAGCTTTGTCCTTCTCGCAGCCATGAGTCTGACAGTTTCAAGTGGCCTCGAGGTGGCCTGAGCACTGGAGAAGAGGAGCTGACTTAAACCCAGCTCTCCCACCAACTCCCCGTGAGCTTCTAACACATCGCATTCCTCGCCATCGATGCTCAGTCTGCTCGTCCCTAAGGACTCTGGCTGACGGCTTCTGTAGTCTCTCCTGCCCTAGGCACTGCGGTTGATGGCAGCAGACGGTGTCTGACATCATCCCCGTGAGCTTTCCCAAGCACAGGGTGGACTCACTGGACAGAGACCCCAGGTCCCGCTTGCCAATTCAGTCCAGCAGCTTCCTCTGGACAGAGAACAGGACTCACCTCGCAGCCTGAAGTCTGCAAGCTGCAGCGGTGCGTGAGCTCACGGAGGGCTGAAGCCGGGGCGCAGGCCCTACCCTGGCCCACTCCGCGTGTTGAGGGCCGGCCGGAGACAGCAGCTCCCGTCCACGGGGGAGGTGCTTGTTGACAACGACAACAAAGGGAGATATGTGATTTATCACCATAAGAAGAGACTGCTATCCTATCGTTTGTAGCGTGATGGATGGGAATGGAGAACCCCTTGTTGAGTGAAATACGTCAGACCCAGAAAGACAAATGCTGGGTCACATGGTGGTTCCAGTCCTCTGAGAAACCTCCACGCTGATCTCCATAGTGGCTGCACTCATTTACAATCCCACCAACAGTGTGTTAGAGTTCCTCTTTGCCCACACCTTTGCCAGCAGTGATGACTGTTTGTATTCTCCATGGATTCTACCTGGAGCTAGACGGAATCCCAGGGCAGCTTTAATTTGCATTCCCCTGACTGCTAGAGATGTTGGACATTTTTCTTGTATTGCTTCTTTTGAAAAGTGTCTATTCAACTATACCGGCTATGCTATTCCTTGGAATCTTTCCCAAACAATTAAAGCCAGAATACTACAGTGATACACGCACACCCATGTTGATCACAGTACAATTCACAATAGACAAGTTATGGAACCAACCTAGGTGTCCAACCACAGATGGATGGACAAAGAAAATATGGCAGATACACACAACGGAGTTTAGTCAGCCATAAAGAAGAATGAAATTATGTCATTTGCAGGAAATGGATGGAGCTAGAGAATATGATGCTAAGTGAGATCAGCCGGTCTCAGAGAGTCAAGGGTTGTATATTTCCTCTCACGTACAGAGGCTAGAGAGAAAATAGGAAGCAAAAGGGACTTCAGAAAAATGACGAGAGAGACCAGTGGAATAGTGGAAGGGGACTGGTGGTGGGAGACGGGGAGAGGAGAGAAGAAGACTGAGGAAGGAAAGCGTTCGAATGGCGTTATGTCCATATATGAAGCTGTCGTGGCCAGTCTCATTAAATGTAGCAGGAGGCGGGACGCGGAGGGAGACACAGCAAGCGCTGTGTGCCCGCGTGTTGCATCACGTTGAATCTCACTGTGATGTATAATTACAATGCACCAATAAGAGTGACAACAATGATAGAAAAGAAACACTGCATGTTCTGTCTCGTAGGTAGACATTTTTAAAAAGTCAGTCTGAATGCGTAACAGTGATTACTGGAGGATGGGAAAGTAGGGGAAGGGGTGGAGTGGGAGGCCGGGTTACAGGCAGCCAAACACAGTGAGATAGAAGGACTAAGTTCTCGTGTTCTACAGCACAGTGGGGTGACTATAGAGCTCAATAACCTGCTATATACCTTATAAATAACTAGAAGAGAGGCACCCCGAGGCTCCAAACACAAACTAATGACAAGGAGATGGAAGCAAGAATCATTCTCATCTGATCAGTATGTATCGTATGCATGTATTGAAACATCACCCTGCACCCCACAATTATGACGTGTTAATCATAAATGACTTTTTAAATGATTAAGGCAATGGAAAGGTTAGCTACCCTGATTCGATCATTACACACTGTATACAGGCATCAAAGTATCACACTGGGCCCCATAAATGTTTAGAATTAAAATACTAATAAAAATGAATGGGCTGGGCTGCAGCTCAGTGGTAGAGCACTGGTCTGGCATGTGTGAGGCGCTGAGTTCCATCCCCAGCAATGCAAAAAGTAAAAATAAAAAAAGACAGAAACGAGAGTGAAGTAAGGAGCAACTCACTATGTTAAGTAAGGAGCAACTAAGGCTTTTTGCCATTTGAGATGGAGGGACTAGAGATTTTATCTATGGTGTGGATGAGATGGACGCCTGGGCTGTGGGCTCTCCTCGAACGTAAGCCTACGTATGCGCTGTCTCTAGAAAGCAGGCGCCTCGGGCTTGCTTCTGCCATCGATGCCATCAGTGACCCCATCCCCCGCCCTGCCCACTTGGGCGCATCCAGCCCAGTTCCAACTGCTGACCCAGATAGACCCCCGGCTCTGCCGCCCCTCCAGTGGGGTAACTCTATGGCGTGTACTTTACACTGCTCCCCGGGGCTTCCCCTGAGGACTAGGCTCAGACCCCCATGAGGCAGGCGACAGTCACGCACCCTGTGTGGCTGTCTCTCTCCCCTCCCTGCCTGGCTGTCATGCTCCTCCCAAACACACCTCTCACCTTCACAAGTGTGTGTCAGGGCTGGCTTCTGGGGGAGCCCAGAACAATGCCACCTCTTTCCCTACTGATGAAGCGCCCATCAGAGCAGCCTAGCAGAGGCTCGACCCCATAGTGCTGCTGGAGATGAACTGCCTAACGGACAAGAACGTCCTGAGTGAGGACTTGTCAAAATTAATTTTATAAAACATGTTATAAAAGAAAATATCGAACACTTTTTTGGTGGTACTTGGGGATTGAACCCAGGGGTGTTTTACTTCTGAGCTCCACCTCCAGCCCTATTTTATTTTTTATTTTGAAACAGCATCTTACTAAGTTGCTGAGGGTCTCTCTGGGTTGCTGGGGCTGGCCTCAAACCTGCAATCCTCCTGTCTCAGCCTCCCAAGTACTGGCATTACAGGTGTGTGCCATCACGCCAGGCTGAACACACTTCTTCTAAGGAACTCTCACCCAGATAAGTAGATGGGGAAACACCCTCTTTCCAAAAGCAGCATCCCATAAGTGTTATTTGTGGGTGGAACCTACCCAGGGTCCTCCGTGGGCATCCCCAGCCTTTTAGCCCATGACATTCAGTTGGTTTCTGAGACATGAGCATCATGGTACACACCCTGGACCACTGTGTCCAGTGCCCATGGCTGGTGACACGCGGTGTCACCAAGGTGACATCAACCCGGTGATATTGCTCCTTCTAAGTCAGCTCCCACCCTTCTTGCTTCTCCATAGATTCTTCCAGCTTGACATATAAAAAAAAATCTATCTATGTTAGCGACACGGGGGACAGCGAGGTAGGGGTGAGAAGAGGGAACCGTGGGCTCCTAAGGAAGGGCAAGTACAGGAAGATGAACCGCTTCCCTCCTCCTCGTCCTGACGCACCACAGAGATTGCAGATCTTGGCTCCTGAGCTGCCTTTCCGAGGTCAGAAAGCCATGTTGGGGTAAGAGATGTTAGAACAGGTTGACAACCGGACTCCAAATCAAAGCGTGTGGCAAGGAGACACGTAAAGGTGCCCTGCTGCCCCCTGCCTCCTCCCCACCTTTGCCAATGAGGGCTAGTCCTCATTAGTTAACTGCGCTGTGGGCTCCCCGGCCCCCTGGTACCCACACGCCCGGCCCCGCAGCCTGGCAGGGATCACGTGGTCCGCGTCACTTAATGCTTTATTGTTTCCTTATGATGATTATTCAATTCACTGTACTTGAAAATATTAGTGTTTTCTATTTTGTATGTATATTTTAATTCTTGGCTTTCATCTCTATATTTGGGTTTGTTTTTAAAAGTGCAGTTTAAAAATTAAATCAACCAGAAATTTGCCAGACCTTTTAAATGTGGTCCCCACTACATTTTTGAAGTTGTGACTTTAAGGCTGGGAAATTTTTCCCAGGGAACGAGTGTTCATCTTGAAAGAGAACAAGGTGAGGAGCCATATGGCGGCCTTCCAGGCAGGGGGTCCGGGGGCTGAGCCTGGGTTGGGTGGAGGACCCCCATCTCTTCCCTAGAACAAGCCGCTCCCAGTTAACCCCTTACACTTACGAGGGCTTCACAGCACACAGCATGGGCGTAGGCTCATCCGTGTTTACTTAGACCATTTCTGCAACCTGGCACACGGCGCAGGGCAGCCTGGGTTATCCACATTTGGCTGGGAAGAGCACTAGGGGTAAGAGAGGTTGGGTAAGCTACTTGAAGTCACACAGCAGAAAAAAGGGAGGTGGCGCATGAGCAGGTCTTGAGAGCAGAGCGTCTCACTCAGAGTTTTGTGATCTCTCCATCACTACCAGCCCCCTTGCTCTCAGTGATAGTCTGACCAGTCAGTATTTGTATGTATTTGGGGTCTCAGTCACTAACTATACACTATGTGGACAGAAGTCTAAGGCACAAGTTGGTGATGCGTCTTTTCACAGAAGTAGTTGACAGTTGACCCTACATTGAAGGACGCTTCCGTGGCGTAGATCCCTGCTTCCTCCACCACCTTTGAACTTAATGGGCCTGATGGTCAGTTACTCCCCAAAATTATTTTAGTACTAAAGGGTCACCCTCTTCTATCGGATGGGAAGTCCCGATGCAATCCAAGCCCCGTATCCAGCCACTCCAAGCACTTCAGTTATCTCCTAGAAAGTGGTTAGAACTGCCACCAAAGTCCTACAGAGTCATAACCCCCATGCTGACTTCCAGCCATCCGCATTCTCTGGTGATGGGGCTGCTGCTGTGGATCGAATCCAGGCCTCACGAATGCTAGGCCAGCGCTCTCCCACTGAGCTACACCCCAGTCCCATCTGCATTTAACCAGCTCTGCAGGTGATCCTGATGTTTTCTAGAATCTAGAATAGTTCTTTTCACTTGAGAGGTGTTTTTCCATGTTGAAAGGCATGCGCCGGTGGGCCAGATGGGCTGCTCACAGTCAGAGATGAGGTGCTGGGCTATGTCCATGCTGCAAGTTGGATTAATGTGGATTGAGCGCAAAAGCAGAAATGGTGTCGGGAATAATGCAGAGCAGAGAGCTTCAGAGAGTCACCGGAGTACTCGGGTTCTTCTTAACAGAAATGGCAGGAGGGAAAAAACGTCTGAAACACATGTAGGAACTTGCCAGGAAAAGATTGCTGAACTCTGGGGACACGTGGTGGAGTGCTGAGGCTTTAAACAGCAAGGAACTAACCTTGATCCATGCTCAGCGAAGCCCCTGGCCTCCTCATCCCACCTAACCCTCCATTAGAGTCCAGCAGGTCCTTTCCACCTGCGTTCCAGGAAGGGGCAGGGAGTCCCTTTCTGATAAAAAGGAATATGACATTACTCAGCCATACAGAAGAACAAAATTATGCAATATGCAGAAAAATGGATGGAGCTAGAGAATATGCTGCTAAGTGAGATCGGCCAGTCTCAGAAAGCCAAGGGTCCTGTGTTTTCTCTCACATGTAGAAGCTAGAATGAAAATAGGAAACAAAAGGGACTTCAGATAACTGAGGGGAGAGACCAGTAGAAGAGTGGAAGGGGATTGAAGGAGGGAGGTGGGGAGAGAAAGGGGGGCTTGATGAATAAGACAGATCAAATAATGCTATGTTCATAGATGAAGGTCTCACTACCAATCTCACTAACATGTGTGGAGAGGGGCAGCGGGGTGGGATGTGGAGGGAAACGCACCAAGCGCTATGTGTGTGTATCACATTGAATCTCACTATAATCTATAATTACAATGTACTAATAAAAGTATAAAAAAAAGAACTAAGCCAGGCACAGTGGCTCACGCCTGTAATCCCAATGCTTGGGAGGCTGAGACAGGAGGATCTCAGGGTTAAGGCCAGCCTCAGCAACTTAGCAAGACTCTCAGCAGCCTAGTGAGACCATGTTTCAAAAACAAAAAATAAAAAGGACTGGGGGTGTAGCTCAGAGGTAGAATGCTCCTGGGTTCAATCCCCAGTACCATAAAAAGGGAAGGGGGCTCCATTAAAGCCAAAGAGGGACTTAACGCTCAAAGCACACGTGGGTGTGGCTCATCACTCCAGCATGATGTGCAGTGCACAAGCGTGGCTCTCGCAGGGCACACAGGCGTGGCACAGCACACGCAGGGTGTCAGGGCCACACACAGGCACCAGGCACAAGGTGCACTGCCCGGGTCTGACAGGCAACGCGCAGGAGCAAGGCCTGCTAACCAGGAGCTCCTTGACAACCCGCGGAGTCCCTAGCAACCTGAGGACTATGATTGTCAGCACCTGAGACTGAAAACCCGCGGCTTCCTCTGCCAGGGAGCCCGCCACCTCGCCATGCTGACCTCAGATGATAGGGCTGAGCGCGGACCCGGCAGCTGTGCTGGCAGTGACGGGCAAGGCCTCGCCGTCGGTGCTGGCTGAGCACTGGGCAAGGCCAGGCCTGAAGACCCGGAGCAGACTAGCAGCCGACCCGACCTGAGGCCCGACGCGGCCCGCTGAGCCCGTGCTGAGCGGACCAACCAAAGACCACCTGCTTTCCAGGTACGAATCTCTCTCTCCCTGCCCCATAATAGCATACGTAGTATAAAGTGTACATGGTGTGTTAACAGATAAAGAACCTGTCATGGTCACGATTACAATAAATGTTCTTGAAAGCACTAAGATCACACTTTGGTTGTTTTCCACAATCTAAGTCTACTCAGAACACTAATTTTTATGCCTCTATACTTACAATTCTGCCAATTTCTTGGTTAAAGTACAATTTCTTGGTCCGGCTTGTTTTAGCATGAAACAGAATCAGTAAGAGGGAACACATCTGCTGTCCCCGAACGTGTGACACCCCATCTTCTCATTTTCCAGCACTTCTCCAAACCATCTAGGAATGAAAAGACTGGATTTATCTCAGACTCGTCAGCCCCGTTCCTGGTGTGGCTCCATTACTGTGAGTGCAGTAAAGAATATTTGAGCTGTAAACTAACCCTGAAGTAAGTAGAACGAACCTAGTCATCTGTTAGCTCTAGACCACAATCGTAGATCAGGAGAATGCGGGCCCAGTTCCAACTCGGACCCTGTGATGGTGAATCTGGACTGTCAACTTGCCTGGATTATGGAACACCTAAGATTATGTAACTTCAGGTGTGTTGCTGAGATGATTGGCATGTGGGACAGCCAACTGAGGGGGAAGTCCCGCCTTGAATGTGGACAGCACTGTTCTGATAGGCTGAGGGCCTGGATGGAAGGAAGGAGGAAGTGACCTGAGGGAAGCTCAGTCCTCCTCGGTGCGCGTGTGGCCGCTCTCACCTGGGACATGGGACTTCTGCCCCTTTGCTCTTGTAACGGCTCTCACAGATGACTCTCTGGGAGCCTGCTGGCCTTTCCATCTGGGCCTGGGACTGCATCGCTGGTCACTCCTGTTCTGAGACGCCAGCTCTTGGACCGCTTGACCAGCTGCTGGCTCCTCCACTCTCTGGGTGCGGGTGGCCACTTGGGGCTACACCACTTCTTAGCATAAGCAGATCTGATAAACCCCTTTCCTAATATACATCTCCTGTGAATTCTGTCACTCTAGAGAACCTTCGCTAATATAGACACTTAGCTAACTCTCTGTGCCTTGACGTCCTCATCTGGAAAAGGCAAATAGATAATGTTACAGCTTGGATGTGAAAACGCTCATGCGCTGGGGGCAGCCATGCTCGGGGCCACCCAAGTGGAGATTTCTGCACACAAACAAATCCCCAAGGACCATGAGACAGACAAGCAAAGACCCTGACAACTTCCTTGTTTACCCATTCCTTCCCTGATTCATCTGTGACTACCTTGATGCTTTTCCCTGACTCACCCCATGACTGCTTTGCTGTCTCCTATGATTAATAATTTCTTACAATGTTTTGGTTATAACCCTCAATAAAAGTAAGACACTGGTGGAAGGAAGGTAGGAGAGATAGATATCTCTCTCCTCCCCAGCCCCTCAGCTGTCTTATTTCTCCAAGAACCATTTTGACTCCATTGTCATTCATGTGAGAGACTTCTCATCAATCAGTCAACATCAACACCATCCGCCACACACCCAGATTCAACATCTGGCTCTAACCCTCTCCCTGACCTTTTGTGCACTCTCTCTCTTTCTCTTTCTCTCTCTCTCTCTCTCTCTCTCTCTCTCTCTCCCCTGCCATCATGCCCTAAGGGCCTACAGCCCCAGCTCCTGCTTGGCAGCCAGCATAAAATGGACTATACATGTACTAAAATCTTCAGAACTGTGAGCAAATAAACCTTCCTTCCTCTAAGATGTGGCGTCAGGTACTCTGGCTCCCAGCAGTGCGATCACTGACTACAACACGCACGCTTGGTCAGAACACCACACGTGGTTCATGGGAAACATAATTCTTTTTAAATGGCATTCTGTATATGAAACAGTTTTACAGATATTCAAGTATTCTCTTTTTTCCACTAAAGTTTCCACTACCTTATTATCATAACGATTCCACCTCATCTAGAAAATGTCTCTGAAAGACACTTTCCTATATATGAACTTACCTGTTCTAGTATGAAATATGGATTTCACAATTGGCCTCTATAAAACATGGATTTCGTGACTGAACTCAGGGGCTTGTTCTTTACCCAGGACTCTCTGTCTCCAGGGAAACAGGCGAGGAAGGCAGATGTGTGGGTGGTCCTCCAGGTCCCCTGCGCACCCACCAATATGAACCTGCAGCCTGGTTCTCACCGAAGCTCGTGTGACCTCTGCCCAGGTGCTTTCTCTGGCCACCAGAGCTCTAGGGTAGGCTGGATGTTCCAGGAACTTAGTGCTCCCAGAAGTACTCTCAGAGGGGAATTGGAGGATAAATACCTGCATCTTCCCTGCTCCTCAATTGTGGGTGACTCTGAGATGCGTCCTCCACAGTCTCATGTCACTGAGCCTCAGCTGCCCACAGGGTCACTGGTCACTGTAGCCCCTGTGCTGCCTCCCTACCAGCGCATCCTGGTACTACCTCCTGAATAACTCGTTTGCCCCCGAATCCTGTCTCAAGATCTGCGTCTGGGGAAACCCAGACCAAGGCAGAGGCTCTTAGGAGAGGTGAGGGTGACATCAAAGACAGAGAAGAACCAGAGGGCAGCAAGCCAGGCGGGCAGGGAGGAGCAGGCTGTGTTTAGCAAAGTAACCACATGGTAGAGCACCCGGCTCCATCGGGTTCCAGTTGAATGGGGACAGAGCCACTGGCAAGTTGGCGATGCAGATGCGACAGAGGTAGAATGCGTCTGTAATTAAGATCACTTCTGGTGGCATCTGGGACTGATTGAATTGGAGGGAAATCTAACAAAACCTAGTGAAAATTCAGGGTAAAATAACAAGTCCGGGATGGAGGAAATCTTCCCAGAGCGCAGCGTGAACAAAGGGGAAGTAACTTTTCAGTGGGGACAACTGGCTGACACCACGTCACCCAGGTGACGAAGCTCAGCATCGTCAGGGATGAGGCGTGTTGATGGCATGTACCCTTGATGCCATGACCTCCTTCAATTCTACAACCTTTCAGGATGAGCAAACAGAGCCCCAGAGACGTTCAGAGACAGGGCTGGATTTCACTCGGCAGCTACGACACTGCATGCCCTGGCTGGGGGCTTTGTTTGGCCACTCGAGTTTTGGCAATATGGCAGGTGGAGTATATTTACCCACACCTATTGGTTCTTGAGGACCTCACATTACCTATTCTAGAAGCAGAGACATGAAATATCAATATTCAAAGCAAGGAAAATGGGTGAAATACTAAATTGAAATGCTACAGACTGCGAGCAGTACGTGCTGCTGAACTAGCTCTCTGGAGATGAAAAGGCCTGGTTTGCAGTGCCTGCCAATTTCCATGGTGTAAATATTCCCACCATAGCTGGGGTGAAGCTATCAACATGATGTCACTGGACCTGAGGTTGGAAGAGATGTGCCCAATCAGAGGAGATGTCAGCGCAGAGCAGGGTTGGTTCATGGAAGGGCTGACTCAGGCTGGAAAACACTGAGTAAGATGTAAGCAGCAGAAAAATTAGCTCTGGAGGTTAGCCAGAGTCTTTGAAATAGTTTATGCCTCTTCCAGGTTTGGATAGAAAGAGAAACTTCTTCTGACATAAAATTTACTTTATTCTAGACTTTTGCTTCTTTAGGTTTAGACATTTTTTCTATTTTTCTCTCCTAAATTTTTAATTTTAGAATAGTTTTCGATTTACAGAAAAGTTGGCAGATTTTAGAGTTCCCCTATACTCCGCATTGGTTTCCCCTATTATACCAGCCTACATTGAATCAACAGATTCCTCTGACAGCAGGACCTATAGTGTTTAGCTGCATGACAATAAAGTCCAAGCACTGAGGACCGCTCCTGGGAGGGCTCCCTTTGCAGCACCTGCAGGAGGTCATGTGGCAAGACAGGAAGCAGCAAGAGGGGGAGGAGCCAGTCTGGCAACCTTCCACTAGGCCCCACCTCTTAAAGGTCCCCACCACCTCCTACCTCACCACACTGGGACACAAGCTTCTAGGCTAAACCATTGGGGAACGAACCACACCCGCACCATCGCAGCAGTGTTACACCTCAAGAACTGGCATGCTTAGCTTATTTCAGGGGGCATCCAGGAAAAATCACAGTCCTCAAATTTATTTCTAAGGTTGGAAGGCTATCTCATACCTTCCTCTGCTCATCCTTTCTCTGCATTCAGAGTTGAAACGAAGACGAGAAGGGAAGAGGACGACCGCAGCCCAGCTCTTCTGGCATTTGGCCCGTTGACGAGTCTGCAGGTGGCTCCACAGCCCAGTCAGAATCCACGGAGGAAGCGCAGACTCTTAGTGGTAGTCAGCTCTGAGAACAGAATAAAGATAGAAGACGGCGCAGGGCATCGAAAGTTTTCATTTTTCTGTTATTATTTGAACTTTTGCAACACAAACGTATTACATTTGCAGTTTTTAAGATTTTATTTTTACAATAAAAAATAAAGTTTGAATTCATTTCAAGGTGATGAGCGCCATATAGTGTTAGATAATTTCTGCCTGGAAAATTAGGGCTGATTCAAGGAGGTAGCATCTCCTCCGGATCATAAAGTATGTCTTTGAGTTGAAAATGCAGCCCTGGGCGAGGGAAAGTCCCAAAAGGCAGAAATAAGGGGAGAGGAGGTGCATGTGGTAAAACAGGGGCACAGGCCCCTGGCCTGAGAGTTTTCATAGAGAAAAGTGAAGTCTGCAGGTGAAGTGCAGACCAGAGGTGGAGACCAGACCAAGATGCTGGGCGGTTCCCAGTGGTCACCAGAAGGGGGCAGCCCCGTGCAGAGCTTGTGAGTGGAGTGGCCTCAGACTCCACAGGGTTTACAGGTCAACCACCAAGGGGCAAGGAGAAGGGCCTGGGAGGTGTTGTTACCGTGGTCCTGGTCCAGGGGAGCCAGGCAGCTGCCTTCCGAAAAGGAACCAGGAGTGGGCGTGAGCAGGTCAGGGTCTGTCTGGGGCCATGTGCATTTTTAATCTCTCGAAAAACATTCGTGGCCTTTAAGTGAAACCAACATTTTTGTGTGTGTGTGTGCTAGCGATTAAATGCAGGGGAATTCTACCTTCGAGCTACACCCCCAGGCCTTTTTGTTTTTTATTTTGAAACAGGGTCTTGCTAATTTGCTGAGGCTGGTCTTGAACCTGTGAGCCTCCTCCCTCAGCCACCCAAGTACTGGGATTACAAGTGCTCCCCACCACTCCCAGCTGAACATTTTTTTAATGTGTCTCATCCCATTTTCCAGTAAATTCCCTCTTTTTCTCTCTTCCTAGAGCCTAACAAACATTAACCAATCTCATTATCTCCATTATTGAAACCTGTTGAACGCTGAGAGAAGAGCCTTCAGGCCACAGAGCGCAGGTGATCTGTCCCCAGGCAGCCCAAGAGACAGGGGCTGGTGTGGCCTGTGAGTTAAGTTCTTTGTTACTGTCGTGTCTACTACGATGGCCTTCGGGGTGAAGAGAGGAGTGATGGAAAGAGGGAAGGAGCGGCTCCCAGACCCACCAGCAGCTGTCTGCGGAAATTCTGCAAACCACAGGTAGGTACGGAGAAATCCCTTCCTGTGGTGTAGACAGCTCAGAGCGGGTAGTGTAGCCTGCTAGCTAGTGGCCATACAAAAATGATAAACAGCCTCGGCTTTTTAAAAATGGTTATCTGATGTCAGCCAGTCTCAGAAAGTCAAGGGTGGTATCTTTTCTCTCATATGGGGAAGCTAAAGAGAAACTAAGAAACAAAAGGGACTTGGGATAGCTGAGGAGAGAGACCAGTAGAATCGTGGAAGGGGACTGGGGGAGGGAGGAGGGGAGGGAAAAGGGGATCGAGGAAAGAAACGGATCAAATGATGCTACGTCCATAGATGAAGGTGTGACCACCATCTCACTCACATGTACAGGGAGGGGGATGCGGAGGGAAACACACCCAGCGCCGCGTGCGTGTATGTCTGTATCATTTTGAACTTCACTGTGATGTATAATTGCAAGGCATCAATAAAAGTATTAAACATTTCAGAAAAGAAAAATGGTTATCTGGGCAGTTTAAACTGTCTCATGTAACGAGTGATAATGTGATTTTTTTTCTCACTCTACAAAGGATAAATGACGTGTTGAGAGGTGGGGTTCGGGGCTGGAGTGAGCCCTTAGAAAAAGGACATGATATATCCCCTGAACTTGTGTTTATTGGGAGAACGTGATAATTGAAATTATCTATGAACCCGGGACCCTGCGGAAGCCTCAGCGGAGATTCAAACTCTAGCTCTGCTTCCTACAGGGATGTGCACTACTTTACATAAGGATGTAACAGGCTTGATTCTGGACAGTGCTGTGTGGCTTAAATTATGTTAAAACCTTATTTTTCCATGGGCCTAATATTTCACTTCTTTCTCTCATATCCCAATAATTATAGCAGTAACATCAAAAATTTACATTTGAATAGGGCCTTGGGATTTCAAAGTACTTTCACATAATTTATTTAAGTATAATAACTTGATATTTAAAGAGAATTGCTGGTTCCTTTTTTAAATTGCTATGATTCCTCAAATGCTAATTAATTACCCTCTATATTTTCTATGTTCAGAGACTTTTATGTGGGCATTTCACTAAAACAAGGCACACCTGAACTCATTTGCTCTTCAGATTTTGATTGTAACTTCCATGTTTTAAAACAGGATGACCATTACTATTTTTTAATATGTTTTTATTGGTGCATTGTAGTCTCACATCACAATGAGTATCAGTTTGGTGTTAACATACATGCACACAGCTCTTGGTCATTACTATTTTAAGGGGCATCAAAATATTAGATCAAATTGGTCAAAAATGTTTGACATAACAAACCCCCTCTTATTCTAATTTCTAAAGCTAAAAAACACTCAAGCTAATATCTAACACTCTTAACAGAAAATATGTTAGGATCTCTAGGAAGAAAACTTTGTGAGTTTTCTATATAAACATCAAAACCTTCTACTCAGTAATGACACCATAAATAAAGTTAGGATAAACTACAAAACTAGAGACATGTTTGCAGTGCATTGGTGCATACAACAAAAGCTTAATCCCCTTACTATGCAAAGAACTCTTATAGCCACTAAGAAAAAATAGAAGCTACAACAGAAGACCTATGCCGGAATATATTGAGACCATTCATAAATAACTACAGATAACCGGTGAGCTCAGGAACATAATTGCATTATAATGAAGCTGCCAAAGAAATATTTTTTAAAAGTACCTGGGCCAGTCCAACTCTCCAAGGTGATTCCATCAAGCATGCCCAGGTAGGGAAAGTAGACAATTGTATGCATTTTTATTCAGATGACAAATTGATAAACTTTTGATCTGGCACACTTCCATTCCGCTGGCCCATTTATGGAAAATTATATAACAAAGCATTGGACTCAAAATTAACCTTTGCAAACAGGACTGTATGATTTTGTAAGATAAAGGGAGACAATCCAAGTGCAGTGGCACATGCCTAAAATCCTAGAGCTTGGGGGGGGGGGAGCTGAGACAGGAGGATCATAGGTTCAAGGCCAGCCTCAGCAATTTAGCAAGACCCTGTTTCAAAATAACAGGGTATAGCTTGGAGGTAGACTACCCCTGGGTTTAATCCCCAGCACTAAAATAAAAAGGAAAAAATATATAAACAGAGAAAACCTTCAATCCTCTGGTGATTCTGTCCCCAAGGACTAGGTCCCAGGGTTTAAAGGTCAAAGTGTTCACCTTTGACACAGAGCTGAACCCCAACCGTAATGCAAGGCAGCGATTCCAACAAGTGCTGGCTGAGAAACCGCCATCGGATGCAGCGTGAGAGAGGAGGCTGGCTGCCCTTGCCAACTGGAGCGACCAGGTCCTTATCCAACATGGCACCCACCGAGTGCTGCTTGGTGACTTGGACTCCTGGAACGTTGCCATTCCCGGAACTCCTCTGAACAAGGGTGCCAGTCACAGTGACCGTTACTAGTAGTGAAAATTTGGAAACAGCACCTGGATCCATCGCAGACGTTGGAAAAGCGGTGACATATCCATTCAGTGGGATGTTGCACTTCTACTGAATCGATGGCGCAGAGGCTGGGTGTGGCTGTGACAGACTCTGCGCATTGACAAGAGATGGAGTGCCGGAGCCCGCGGCAAAGTCGATTGGGGAGTGAGGATTAAGAAAAATAAAGAGAGAGAGACAAAAGATAGTTTTCCGGGAGGGCTCTCAGTTCCATACTGCAACAGCCACTTTATTTAGCTCAGTCCTTATATATCCTCCTAGAGCATCAGAAATAGATATAAAGCCCTTTTACCATACAATGTTAACATTTATCTAAGCAAACAGAATGTTCCCAGACCACCTCCCTCCTCCGCCTGCGGGTCCTGGGCCCCTCCGGGGTCCCTCTCCTTCCTGGATCAAAGAATGGTCAAGTCTCCCCTCTGAGAACATTCAGCTGTTGTGAAATACACAGCACAATCAGTCTCAATCCACCCGTTTGGTAGAACTTGTACCTCTCAGGGCTGTATTTGCAACTATAAACCTGAAGCCAAAGAAATGGCTCCCGGCAACGGAGGAGGCTACGGACCAGCTCTGTGTTGATATGGAAGTTTCTAGTACATTGAGACAAAAGAGGCTAGAGAAGAGTGGGCAGGATGTGAGTTACTCCTCCAAAGTTTAACAGGTCTTAAGAGTGAGTACATGCGTGAAACTGAGCACGTTTTGTGTTTAGATGTGTGCGCATATGCTCAAAGATCTAGCTAGTATTTCTGCCAAATGATAGCTGAGTCGTCGGTGTGGTAGGTTTAGGGTAAAATTTGCTTTCTGGGTTTTGTTTTGTTGTGTCTTAGCCTTTTCTCAGTTGTTTTAGTCTTTTTCATAACCAGCACATATATATTTTAAATCAGAAAGACATAATAAAGCTATCTCCATCTTTGAAAAAAATAAAACTGATATATGTTTTAAATCAGAAAGAAATAATAACACTGTCTCCATCTTCAAGAAAAAGGGGGAGAAGGAAGGAAGGAAGGAAGGAAGGAAGGAAGGAAGGAAGGAAGGGAGGGAGGGAGGGAGGGAGGGAGGGAGGGAGGAAGGAAGGGAAAAAACGAGAGAGAGAGAGAGAGAAAGAGAGAGAGAGAGAGAGAGAGAGAGAGAGAAAGAAGAAAGAA